>JAMZAV010008568.1:0-27553 GCA_024449915.1 Sweltsa coloradensis
CCATTCTACCTTAAGATGTACTAGAGGTGAGTAAGGAACCTAGTCTTAGCCAAGGCATTCTACCTTAAGATGTACTAGAGGTGAGTCACCCACTGTGGTAATAATAGTGGGCCTACTAGGCCTATTTCTTTAAAATACGGTAGATGAACACTAGAGTTAGCCATAGAAGTGTAACTGTAAATGTTAACCGATTTTACCTAAATTGTACCTATAATATGCATAGGAATGTGAATCTGCCATTTTAACTACAATCACAGCAAGTATGTTCATTAGAAAAGGCATCATATTATGTGCAACAATATTTAATGTTAAAAATAAACTAATTAGGTTAAGGCCCTATCCGAGTAGAAACATTAGACTTTTTAATCTTCGATTTTTTTAACTTTTTCTTCTTCCGGAGTGGGACTGTACTACCAGCTCCAGCATTTTCAGTGCTTTCCGGTTATGCTCAATCTGCCCAAACTACATTTGCAACTACATCAACAATAGGTAGGCCAATTACAATTTGGTTATATTGCAGTTCTGAAAACTTTTGGGGTTGGTGATTTTCAACCCGACGCGAGTAATCACGTGACAGTCATTGGAAAGTCAAATTAATTGCATATTTTGGAGCTAAAACTAACAGAATAATTGAGGAAAGTTTCCAATTTTGCTCTAATTTAGCAAAATAACAAGATTTTGCCTTAATTTGCTATACATACTTAATAAAAAAACAGTCATATTTACCGGTAGCATCTGTTAGTGAAAAAAGTCATTCACAAAATTTCAGGGTCCCTAGGGGCCCTATTAAGTGGGCGCCAATTGGCATAGCATAAGCGTAGCACAACGCAAGCGCAACATAAGCGAAACACAAGGAAATGTAGCGTGCACATTGTCATAACGGAAGAGTGGCGTAAAGAAACTACATGGCTGTGCAAAGTTTTAGAAGGCTCGTATCAATGACTGCATGTCAACTTTGCGTTTGACATTTCGTCTTTGAAACCATTTGCAGTAGCCTATTGTCATAGAGATGCGGATATTGCCTAAAATACGTAATTAGCAGCTCGTCGCTAGACGTCGACTCAACTTCATACTCGATAATGACGTCGTCTTCTGTGAGTTCGTCAATGATTAATAATTTTAGACTGACACAAAAAACCCAATAGTTGTGAATTTGATTTAACTGAAATGGGGCGTTTGTGTTGAGTCGTGTTGTTTCTGGATTCCTATTGGTCAAACGCAAGCGCAAGCATAAAAATATAAAATATGACCATCTCTTGCGCTGTGCTTCGCGCCTACGCTATGCATACGTAAATTGTGTTTCAAGCAGCCAGGTGCACTTGTTTATATTTCTTGTGTTGTGCTTGCTTTGGCGCTACGCTTATGCTATCCAATTGTGCGCAGCACTTTAATGTTCCATCTAAAGTAATTTTACTCCTTAAATCGTTGTTTTTAAGATCTGGCCCTAGTGATTTTAATGCGGGAAGAATGCGTGAGGGGTACAGCAATGGGGTGGGGGGCATACTGATTAGGCCTAAACATTCCCACAAAACGGCGGCCTGAACAAAGGACATTATCAATCAAAAAAAAAACGCCGCCATGCATGATTTCATTTGTCTTCGGCCTACAATGTGACACTCAATTCAGGTTTTGGGGTTATGAAGGTACGGGTACCCGTCGTCACCCCTAATCCACTGTAGGCCTATTGATTTGGATGAGCGAAGCGAAGATTCCATTTCACTACACTGGAGAAAAAAATCCGGAATGTTTTTCTTTCTTTCTTTTTTTTCTGTTTGTATTATTGTGTTTGTTAACACGATTCCGGCTAAACCGATACCTACTCCAATTACGATAAAATTTTAGGGAGACCTTCCCAAAATCTCTAAACTTAGAACTGCCACGTTTTTTAGCGCAATCGGAAAATTTTTTTCTCATTAAAATTGCAATTTTACGATTTTTTTTCTTTTTTTTTAAAAATTCTTCAGCTTATAACCCCTACATGCTTCATCCGATTTTAATGATTTTTTTCACAGAACCTTAATTTTATAAAATTTAGTTTTCCCGTGTGAAATTTGAGCGCAATCGAAAAACTATTTCTCGTGAAATCAAAATTTTTACTTTTTTTTCCCATTTTTAAACAACTCTTTGACTTAAAACACCTACATGCTTTATCCCCTTAATGATTTTTTCACAGAACCTTAATTTCTTATAAAAATCGAAATTTTTTTCGATTTGTTTTTTTTTTAAAATTTAGTACGATTAATTAAAAATTTAGAATTTAAGTTTATTTTTTATTTAATTAATTTAATTTTAAAAATCTTCAACTTAGAAATCATTTTTCACAGAACAGAAAATCCGCTATCACATGGCAGCTCAATGCCCAATACGCTCACCCAACAACGCGGCGGACTTAACGTTTTCCTTTAGTATGAAAATGTCATGTAATATCGATAATTGAATGATATGTCATAGGCTAGCCCAGACCTACTTACAACAAAATCAAACTCAAATTTGTTCAAATTTGCCGTGAACGAAAATCAAACTAAAAAATTTGAGTCCTGGAAATATAGGTAGGGTACGGTAGGCCTAAAAAGTTTGTTGCTTAGTGTAGTCCAGGTATCGATCAGAACTAGACATCGATTTGATTTAGAGGTGGGATAAATAGTAATTAACTCGATTAGGCTATAGGCAGCCATCAAGTAGGCCATTGGCCGCATCTCTATTTTGACCACTCAAATTTTAATTCCGTAATTATTGTAGCCTATCGAAAGATTGCCCGATGATTGAATCGATTCAATGAATTTAACTGTTCTCTTGTTTTAATTTTTATTGGAACTGCTTGGAATATGACAACGGATCTTTGTTTGCAATTTAAGTGTAATGTGTTATTTTTTAATAACTGTTGTGTAGCCTAGCTTAAGCTTCTATCTAGGTTGCTCGTTAGGGGGCCGCAGCCAAGCCCCGGTGCGCTACACCACTCAAGCACCTTATACAGCAAGCAGAGTTGGGGTGATTCGAGGTGTTACTCAGCCGTCTTTGAACGTGGTTAAACTTGAAAACTATCAAAATCGAGGGATTTAGTAGTACCTGACAACACATGCCAAATTTGGTTGGGGTATGAGCATTCCTTCTTGGTGAAAAAATTGCTTGAAACATGCTCAAAATAAACTTTTAGGATGTTAGCTACTGCTACAAACGGTCTAATTCGCCAGTTTCAATCGGCCCCGCGATTCGGCCAAACGGGGGGGGGGCTACAACGTTCCCATATTTTACATGGACAAGGTAATAGTGATATAGGCCTAGGGTCATTTGAAAGAAAAAAGTCGAAAAAGTTTGCTGGAAGCGGGGTTGGGTAAACGACGCGTTGCAAAAAATATTCGACACGTCGCGTCGCAAATATGCGTAGAATATGTCAAATATGTAGAATATGGTAGAAATTCGCGTCGAAAATTAAATAAGGAATATTATTGTATATAATTCAAATTCCAGGCTGATTTTCATCAACCCTAAAAACAAATGAACTCATCATTATATTTTAAACTTGTAAGCAAGTGTTTGTACTTATTACAAGGCGAGCTGATAAATCAATAATTCATCGTCATAAAGAACTTGAAGCAAAGAACCGGCATCTTCACAAGATACCAAGGTCACCTGCTTTCCCGATCATAAATATGGACAAAGCAATTTGCATATTCCCAAATGTATACGCTAAGGTAGGCTAACTAGATATAAGCACAATGAAAAATAAAAATCACACTGATTTAGCTCAAAAGTAACAAATTCACCATAGACCTACCTAAGTACCTCCCAGTAATTTTCGACGGTGTCATTAATGTCATAAAGTGAAATTTATGACGTGTATATTCGACGCGTATAAATACTAGGTATAATACCTGTTTCGAGGTTAAGTATTATACCTACCCAAACCTGGCTGGAAGGTTTCTAAATAAAGTTTCAATATTTGCCTTTTACAAGAATATAATCAACAGTAACTATAGTTACTTGACAAAAATCACCTAGGCCCTACATTGTTACCTACAAAAAACAAGTCTTTTGACCACTACCCGGGCCTAGAATATTTTAATTCTATTTGTTAATTGGTAATGTCACTAATACCATATCAATTAAATCGACTTTGATAAAATTATTGTATTTTCACAAATAATTTTGTAACGTAGGGAACTTGAAAAAGTAATGAATCCCACATATAAAAAAAAACTTGTAAAAAAAAACAGCCAAACCTTACACAATCAAAAGCAATGAAATGCCAAGCTTATGTACCCTCCTACATTTTTGCTATCTTAATAGGCCTACCCTACATAAATTAATTTTGTCCTGTGCTTGGCAAAATAAATTTGCAAAAACGTTTACATTTAAAACAATAGTTGCAAATAATTTTGCCACGCTTTGCAAGGATCCATCTCAGGGCAAAGTGAATTATTAATGTAGCCTATTAAGATTGCGAAAATGTAGGAGGGTATAAGCTTGGCATTTCTTTTAGATCTCAATGCTTTTGATTGTGTAAGGTTTGGCTGTTTCTTTACAAGTTTTTTGTTGTATACTACGTAATACCTACCCTGATTAATTATGTCAAATTGAATGTTCTAAATAGGTACTATTCTTATTCAGAAATTTTAAAAATGCTAATGAAAATGAAATAACCGCTGCCTATAATTTGCATATTAGGCCCCGCCCTATAAGGCTAATTTTATAAGTACTGTAGTATGGTAAAGGGCCTCCCCCTAGTCTAGCCTAAGAGTGAACCAGTAAAAATTAACTTAGGCCTATTTAAGTATCGTGCACTTTGGAAGAAATATTTTACCTTTGTGTATTTAGACAGGCCATGGAAAAGAGTTGGGAGCTAGGAAGAAGAATGAGTAGCCTTATGGTCTTTTTTAAGACATAGTAAAAGCATATGATAGTGTGCCAAGGAAAGTGTATGGGAGTCTGGAAAGAAAAGGAGTTGGAAATGGACTGATAGACAGGTTTTAAAAGTATGTATGAAGTTTTTTGAAAGCTGTGTGAAAACACAATTTGGATTGTCAGGGTGGTTCCAAATAACAACAGGGCTATGGCAGGGAAATGTGTTGTCACCTCTGATATTCATAATCGTGATGGATGACATTCACAACAAGGTAAAGATGGAGGCAATGGAAGATGTGGAGGTTATGTTGTTTGCTGATGACTTGGTGGCACGGTCCGAGTATGAGGAGTTACTCCAAAGATATAGGGGCTACAGACTTGTGGAATAGAAACATAGAAGAAGCAGGTATGAAAATAAGCGTGGTAAAGAGTGAGGTTTTAACTATGCCAGGAGAAAGGGGACACAGGGAATTATCAAGCACACATAAACATTGGAGGAGAAACCTGAAAGTGGTGGATAGTTATAGCTATCTAGGAAGTGGGAAATAATGGAAAGTGAAAAGATTAAAAGGAGATTAATATCAGAATAAAAAGACCAGTAGGCCTACTTAACTTTTACCAGTGTGGTGAAAGGCCTGGTGTGGGATAGGGAAATACCCATTCGTTGGGAAATACACTATTTTAAAAAAAATTATTTCATACCAATCCTTACATATGCAGCAGAAACTGGACAATGGGCAATGGGAGATCGAGAGGAGAGTCAGATACAGGCGGCAGAGATGAAATTCCTGAGAGCACAGTGGGCAAGACGAGAAGAGAAATAAGAAACACGGACATTAGAGAAAAAGCTAGGTGTAGAAAAGTTAAGTGCAGAATGGAAGGAAGGTTTTAGATGGTATGGTCATATGAAACAAATGGGGGAAAATAGGATGCCCAAGAAAATGTAGGAAAGAAGGATTGAAGAAGGAAGAAGAAGACGGGGTAGACCAAGGAAGAGATGGAAGGACATCGTAGCAGGAGACTTGGAGGCAAGAGGAGAGTGCTGGGAAGATGTGGAAGAGATACGATTGTGGAAGGATAGAAAGAAGTGGAAAAATTTTGTTGTTAAACCCAAGCTAACCATGCCAGAAGCAGGAAATGACAATGGATAATGATGATAATGATGATGATTTTACCTTACTACTTTATCCCTATGGTACGGTAGGGTTCATTGTATATAACAAGAAAAAAACTTTCTAAAAATGCTTTATTTTGAAGAAAATCCTGAAACGAAAGAGGCTTGGTCGGGTGTTTGAACGTTCAGCTATCATGGTAGGCCTACAAATTGTGTTAAATTAAAAACCAGTCTGTAGCCTACCTATTACTACCAGTAGTACATCCTATAATACCTACACAAACTAGTGTGTATTAACCAGCTTGTATCACTTGATAAACAATTAACATAGTGCCTAAAACTTGCATTCTCTGTCCCCTTTCCAATCCTTTGTTTCCATGTTGTTTTACTTAGGGCAAGGAAAATTTCTAAGAGCAGCTGTGATTAAGTATCATGTACCAAACTGACATCCACCACATCCACTACCAGGCGACACTAGGGTTCACATCACAGTTCACTCTTTGCGGCCTCATTCAACTCGCTGCCATTTAGCCTAGGCTTACCTAATGGCTAACTAACAATGGCAAACAATATATAAGTTTGTGTGACAGATCTTAACAATAACAGTGGTCAAGGATGAACCCTTGAGAAACTAAAGCACCCGGTTTAAACGACCATAACACAATGTGTTCAATAGTCTAAGATACGGGCAATATTATTTGATTAGGCCTAGGGCCTAATCGTAAAAAAATGCAATTCATAAAATGTTTGACGATTTTACAGGTGAACTGTGGTATGAGCTAGTGTACTATGTAGGTACGAACATGCTGGTGCTTCTTCACGACTGCTCACTCAACGATATAATCACTCATATATTGGCTAACAACTGTGTTACCACTTTAGAGACCGCCAGAAACAAGAAACAAGTCTGTTTGGAGTTAAGGTAAAAAGCGATGATTGACAGGTGAACTCGCACTCCGGCAGTCATTACTTCGTACCTCACTTGTCAACAGACCTTATACCAAATGCTAAAGAATGATATAGTCGAGTATGCAGTCGAGCACCGTACCAAACATGCAGGACAAACCTCTTAAGACGAGGGATCAAGGGTTTAGGAATAATTCATTGTTCCAAGAACTGACTTACAAACAATAATTGATATTATTGTGCGACGCGAGCGTTGGCGGCTGAATATGACGTCGTTCAAGACGATTTCTGAAGTCGCTGAAGTTGAAGAATAACTTGCAAGCTGTGACATATGTCCACTTTTGTTCACTTGTATTAACTTATGTTCACTTAATTCACTTATGTTCACTTTTGTTCACTTATGCTCACTTTTAACTTCACCTGTGGTCGCCTCAACAATCATAGGTTCCACCCACTCCTGAAATAAATAAATAACACTATGAGTAACAATCAAATAGAAAAGTAGCCTACGGTACGGAGATCCTTGGTAACCCTAACAGGGACATTAAAATTAGGCGTTCATGTTAATAAAAATGCTTGAAACGTGTACTATATTGATATTTTAATGGATACAGTACAGACCATGGAGCATGGGCTAACCTGATGCTAGAACACACAGGAGCATGGGAGACCTCAATTTATAATACAATTCTCGATAATAGAACTATGACAAAGACTTGACATGTACAACAGCAAGAGATAACACCTACTGAACCAACGTTTGCAGCTGGACAGTCCAAGTTCAGGTTTGTGTTCATAGTCTCCCCAAGTTCCATCCCTAACTAGTAGACAGTTGCCTCGACTGCTGATTCCCCTGTCTCTCCTACTGTTTACGCACGTGTGCAACAGATCAGTTCTCAGCGTTACATTTAAATATAATTCCAAAGCAATGTGGGTCTGACAAGACCTTTCCACGTGACTTAGGCATTACATTGGCTATGACAAGCAAAAACAGAGTGTACCACCACCCAAAAACTAAGTTGGTATGTAAGTGTAGGGCCTACATTTGAGCCAACCTCCTCAGATGAAAGCTACTGATTTTCAGTGTGGACATTTTCTGTGAAGGCCTATGATTTTTATGTGCTTTTTTTGTTGGCTCCAAATCACCTTCTACAGTTCAAAAACTTGCTGGAACCAGGATTTGAACCTGGACCTTCTGCTTTTAAAGTTTAAGAAGCCCAAAGGAACAACAAACATTTAGGACAAAAGCAAACATGAACCTACGTTGTGCATATATTTTTGAAAATTGCTTGTAACTAATTATTTAAGTGGGCAATCATGAATCATGATAACTAACTATACCATGTCACAATGTTTATCATTAAAAATACACCTTCCTTGTTTGATCTCTATATTTGATTGATGTTTGTCTGGAATTATTATCTTTGATTAAAAAGTTATATAATTAAATAATTTAATTTTACTAATTTATAAATTACACACAATATTATTGCAACACAACAAAATGCACACCGGTAACTTATTACTTAGGGATCCGGTCCATAGATGTAAAATTTGTGTTGTTTTAAATAATACAGTATGACATTACGGTAGTTGTATGTCAAACCTGTCAAACTATCAAAACTCAACAAGTCCCTTTACTATACTACAATATAAATACAACACATCATGTAGGCTACATGTTGATTGTTGAATTACTACTCATCTTCACCCTACTATATGTGACCCGTCTGCCAAAACTCATACAATCGGGTTTGCCAAAAACAAAACCAGTTTTCAAGCAGTTTTAACCAGATGAGCCTACGACTTTACAATTCATAGTTTAAGACCTTCTAAATTTGTGTTAGGCCCATGCCTCCTTGACGACCGTACAGGTTCCTCCATAGCTGATATGTGCAACCCAGTCATTAGTAGGGTTGTGCAATGATAAAATGAAATAAATGATAATTGGAATCCAAATTGAGCATTTGAACTTTTAGTTTACAGAGTTTTTCTCCCCTACGCAAAAGACGGACTGATGATGAAACTTGATCGTGGTCACACTCACAGCAGTTGCTGTTGGGTTTAGATTGGAGAAGGGTTGACAGGTTGGGAAGCATAGAGAACATAAAGCCCACCTGAAGGGCTGGGGTGACAGAACTTTTCACCTAACAACAACAAACAAACAACTTTAAATGAGCTGCAGTTGTCATCAGCAGGTGAAAAGTTTTGTTGCCCCCAGCCCTTCAGGCTGGGCTTTATGTTCTCTATGCTTTCCCAACCTGTCAACCCTTCTCCAATCTATACTAAACTAGCCGTTGGCCTTTTCCAAACTAACTGTAACTGCCACAGCAGTTGCTGGTTTTAGAGAGCAACTGGCAAACGTCGTCAAATACCTTTCACATCAGTCCTGCCTTAACGTGGAGATAATCAACAAGTAGTACAGCGCCCAAGCTATTTTTATCGGGGTAGCAAAATTTAAGTCTTTCTACTCTCGTTCAACTAAGGTAGGTGGTGGACCTACACCAAATTGCTTTGCAATTGAGATAGATGCTACAATATTATAAATACTGACTAGCTATATTCTCATTTACAGAGTTAACAATATAATTAATTTGAGTTACAGTGTCTTGCTGACTCAATTATGTATCTTAAAACCTAGAAGTTGATGACAATTTGAATCAGCAATTTCAAGACCTAATCATAGTAATTTTCATGTATTAACTCACCCTCGTTGTTCACTGTTCAGTTGACTTTGTATGCAGTGAAGTAGATTGGAGGACAAAGATGCTCGCGAGACTGCACGCTCATAACATCCTTGTAGACTTGGAATGGAGGTGTAGTCACTCCTGAAATATAATGTTAGGTATAAGCATGCAGTTTAAAAATTTAAAACTACCTATATGAACAAAAGTTTATAAGGAGCTTGAATTCCTGACTTTGAAGCAAGATAAAAGCAAAATTGAGCAACATGCGGCTTTAGTTTAGATTAACATAGATAGGAAGTGAAAAGAGCATGCATGCAAAGAAAGCCTATAAAATGTTAATTCATGCAAAGTGTTAAGTTTTAGTTAGGGGCCTACGGTAACTAACTTTACAAACTCTAGATTTTAGCAAGTTATGACATTTTTTTTTGCATATTTTATATGCTATAATAATAATAATCATCATAACTCAGTTCCAACTATGTCGGGTTGAGTGGTGGTTTTCCACCATTATCAAGGGCATGAAACTGTAGATACTAAGCTTGCCAGACTTAGTGTTTCTTCCACATCATCCAACTCCTTCTCCACCAATTTACTCCACTCTCTTCTGTCCTCCCACAGCTTTACTCTTGCCACATGCTCCCACACTTCATTCCGTTTTCCAACGTCTTCTTGAATTAATCTTTCCCATTTTTCTCTTGGCCTTCCTACTCTTCTTTTCCCCTCCTCTGCCGCTTCAAATTCTCGTCTTGGAATCCTCTCCCTGCCCATCCTTTTCATATGTCCAAACCATCTTAGACGTTCTCTTCCTAGCTTAATTTCAATCTCTCCAATCCCAGTTCTTTCCTTATTTCATTACTCCTTATCTTGTCCATCTTTGTAACTCCCATGATACTTCTTAAAACTTCATTTCTGCTGCTTCCAGCTGACTCTCTTCTTTTGTTCCCACTGCCCATGTTACTGCCCCATATGTTAATATAGGTACAAAATATGCCTTATACAGCAAAATTTTACATTTTTGTGGGAACAACTCATTCCATAGTAACTTTCTCACCAATTGATAAAACCCCTCTGCTTTTTTGCACTCTAGATGACACTTCCCTACACACTTTTGCATCTTTTGTCAATATACTTCCCAAATATTTAAATTCTTCTTTTTCTTCTAAGACTTCTCCACGTAGTACAATATTTTCTATGTCTCTAGGCCTGCCCTTTGTCTTCTTTTGCATACGCAAACATTCACTCTTTTTCTGATTGATTTTTTAGACCAAACTCTGTAGTAACTTCGTTCCATCTGTCCACCTTCTCCTGCACTTCTCTGGCACTCTCACCCAAATCAACACATCGTCCGCAAACACTAATGTTCTTGTGTCCCTTCCATCTGTATTTGGTTCCACTCTTCTTATAATTTCATCCATTACAACAGTAAAGAGTGTTGGAGATAACACACTACCTTGTCGCAAGCCCTCATTCACTTGAAACCATTCTGACCTACCCATATCTGTCTGTACACAACTTTCACTCCTTTGATATGTACTTTGTATCCTGTCTATTAACCCTCTTCCCACTCCTTTTATCTCTAGACACTCCCATACTTTCTCTCTAGGCAGGCGATCGTATGCCTTCTCCAGATCCAAAAACACAATGTGCATTTCTTTCCCATTTTGCCATCTCCCCTCCATTGTCTGTCTTATAGCAAATATGGGTCAATAGTAGACCGTCCACTTCTGAACCCATATTGTTCTTCTATTAGATCTGTGTCATATACCTCCTTCAGTCTTAGTTCTATAACTCTTCTCATAATTTTTGCACACTGACACTTAATGTCACCCCTCTATAATTTTCACATTTCTTACGGTCCACCTTTCTTAAACAGCGGTACAATTATACCTCTTTTCCAATCTTCCGGTACCTTCTTTTGTTTCCACGCAGCACTTATTACTCGAAATAACCATCTTCTTCCTTCCACACCTGATGCTTTGATCATTTCCACAGAATGTCATCCACTCCCGGAGCTCTACCATTCTTCATGGCTCCTAACGCCCGAGCCACCTCTTGTTCTGTTACCTCGTCTTCTTCATCTTCTCCACTTGCCTCTTTCTCTTTCTCTGCATTTAATTTTCACTAACCTGTACATTTAGCAGATCTTTGAAATATTTCCTCCACATTTCTTGTATTTCCTGTGGGTTGTTTTGTAACTTGGCCATTTTCATTTACCATGAGCTTTTTGTTCTCTTCCTTTCTTGTCTTTTTGTCTTACTAGTCGTACATAATTTTCTTATTTCCCTGGAAGTCATCTTCTAATTTACCAGCAAATTCTTCCATTGCTTTGTCTTTCTCCTCCTTCACAATTTGTTTCACATCGGTTTTTCGCCTACGGTACTCGTACTCATTTTCTGTGGATTTGCACTTTTCATTCTTTTTCCAAGCTAGTTTCTTCTCCCCGAACTGCATCTCGTACCCTCTCGTTCCACCATCGCGTTTCTTTCTCTTTCCTCCTTCCACTGACTCTTCCACACAGCTCTTCTGCACTTGACACAAAAACCTTCTTAAAGTTTTGCCATTCTTCTTCTATTTCTCCCACTTCATTTGTAGGTGTTTGGTCACTAATTCTTGTCATAAACTCTTCTTGCACTATCGGAGATTGCAGTTTCCACACTTTTAGTCTTTTGTGCCGGTTCTTTATTCTCTTTTGTGTCTGTACCATCATTCTAAACTTCCCCAACACCAGCCTGTGGTCTCCATCCAATGATATTGATGGCATTACCCTCACATCCTCAAGGTTTCTCATTATTATTATCATGCTATAACTTACCTATATTAATTTTTTAGTATTAGTTGTATTTGATTGATTGGATATTGCTTGGATATTGCTTTACGTCTCATATTTATGCAACTTGGCTAATCGAGACGAAGGGAGGGACGTACGGGATGACGCGGGGGACAAGGGGTGGACAGGCCTGTGCTGTAACTTGTAAATGATATGATCCTCATATTGATCATGTATTGATATGTGATATGTACGATGATATGTAGACTGTCACTGCAAGATGTATTTATGTACAAATTATCTTTTGTTGTAGGCCTACATGTACTACTGGTAAACCTACTAGGGATGGAAAAAGCGTTTAATTTCGTAAACGTTTAACCCCTTGAACTAATCGCGTTTAAACGTTTAAAACGTTCAACCCCTAGTTTCTAAAAAAAAAAAAAATTTTTTTTTTTTTTTTTTTTAACAAATTTTAGGTTTGCAAAGACCTAGGAACAAAAATCGTAATTTTGTACTTATGACCGGCCGACGAATAATTAACAACGGTTTTATTCTCACTCTTGCATTAAATGACCCGGCACTTCCACCATGGGTGACAGTACAAGAGGGCGTAACACAGCCGGGGACCCGGCACCTCCACCAAAATTGAGCATTTTTAGAAAATTATCGGCCTTATCTGTTAGCTCGTGTTTGTGTAGGATCCAAAAGTGATAACAAAAAAAATTTTTTTTTTTTTTTTTTTTTACTAAACGTTTTGCGAATTTAATATTCTCTAACCGTCCACTAAACGTTTAAACGTTTAAACGTCCCATACTAAATTACTTATTCCTATTTGTAAACTCATACCTTTTTATTCCAATCTGTTACTTGCAGTGTAAGCCTATGGTTAAGTTGAAAAAAAGCGAAGAGCTTAACTTCGCCAATAAAGACCTACGGTATTCTATTCTATTCTATTCTAAACTTTGACCATTTACATAGACCACAAAATAAATAATTGTTTTATCTATTATTTTAGTTTTTATAACCGACGTTAAATAAATAAAAGTTAAAATGTATTTTTTTTAAGTAGGCTTTACAGTAGGTTAGGGCAACTCAACATATTTTAATATACAAGTCCAGTAGGTAGGCCTACCCTAACCCAGGGACTAATAACATATTTAGTTTTACCATTCGAGGTCTAGTAGTCGTCTCTTCCCCGATTTGCTCAGTTCCTTTCATTTTTTGGTCCATGGTCATAGTAGTATCAGATAAGCGGGGTTATTTTCCTTAATGTTCAGTACTGTCCCTGAAACCTTCAGTTGCAATCGGGATGAACTGCCTGGTTGTGTGGTAGTTTTTACAAAGAATATTTTCGTTCACGTCTCATTCCATTCAATTTTGACCAGTTTTCAGAGCCTTTAGTGCCTTATTAATTCAAAATGAAAAAGTGGTGTTGAAACCCTAAAGAGACAATGTTGTGTTTGCTGTACGTAGGCCTACAGTTAGTTTTAGTGAGAGATGTGTTGCTTATTATAGCCTTACTATAGTTATACCAGTGTTTCTCCCAGAGCCGGTTAGCCGGGCGGGGCCGCCCGGCTATTTTTAGCTACCGCCCGGCAAACATATTTGCCGCCAATATATAGTATTTTTGTTCAAATTATCACATTCACACCTCCATCCATCCTCTATGTCAGACTTTATGTGAGGGGGTTTGAGTGCGGTCAGCGAGCACCCACGTAGAAGCACTGGTGCCTGCACTGTGCGCCAATAGTCCAGTTCAGCGAATGTCACGGACAGACAGCAGTGCATCGCATGGGGTGCACCCGGTACAGCTGACTGGGCCGAAGCACGATCGGCTGCAGTCGGGAGGGCTCGGTAATCCGGCGATGCGCGCGACGCAACCGTGCTAGGCAAGGCAACACGTGACACGACACACATCACACACATTCATTATAGATCAACCTACAAAATGTTGTAACTTGTAAGTATAAACTAGTTCTTCTTACGTCTGGAATATGTAACGTAGAAAATGTTAAATGTAGCTGATTGCATTCGTGTGAATGTTCAACATAACATCAAAATAACGTGTGACTGATTATTCACTTGACTTGATTCTTCTTACGCCTGAAATATCCATGTGAAATGTGAAATGTAGCTGATTGCGTTTGTGTGAATGTTGTTAAATAAAACATCAAAATAACGTGTGAAAAATGAAAATGTTAAATGTAGCTGATTGTGTTTGTGTGAATGTTGTTCAACAAAAGACAAAACATCAAAATAACGTGTGACTGATTAACTGATTATTCACTTGACTTGGCGTACGAGTTGACGTACGTCTCTCACTGCAGAGAGAGGGAGAGAGTGAGAGAGAGAATACAACTCGCTTGCTGTCCGGCCAGGGCCCAGGCTCACATGCAGGCTTCGGTGGTGCTCGGTTTTTTTAGGTAGGTCGGCGGCGTGGGGTGGGAATTGTCATTCGGTCCGTTCGTGAGCCGTGACTCAGTCAGTGCAGCATATCTCCTCCGGTTTTACGAGTGTTGAATTGGTGCTGCGGTAGGATGAGTAAAAGACTCAAATAAATAGACTTGACAGTTATTTTAATGTTAAGAGGCCCGGGCCTTCTACCTCTTCAGAGACGTCCCCGGATCCGATTTATTTTTTTAAGTCCTCTGATAATAATCAAACTTACCTGATGCTACATTTGAAGGATGAAACCCACGAATTTGTTTTGTGTTATTCATTTATTTATAGCCTACCTACAGTATTTTAGTAAAAACCCCGACGGACTGTTTCTCAATCGATGTTTTCTTGCTGTAAGCCTACACTTCAAATGTTTTGTTTCTCAGTGGTATCGTTTTTCACCTTTAACAAACACCGACTGACGCATCACATTTCATTCAGCGAGCGTGGTTTTGTTTTGTCAGCTGTAGTTTGACACCTCCCCGCACTCCCCTCTCTTCTCTCCGCTCCAACCAGATCTCTCGCACATTCCTTTCCTACGCTACGCATTACGCATCATTCCGGTCAGTCCTGTGTTGACTCAAACGCGAGATATACTGCAGCGCGGATTGTAAACAAAATCGTGGAGGCTAATCTCGCTGATATAGAACACGACAAGGAATGCATTTGAACGAAACACATAAGTTATGGCAAAATGGCAATCATCGCTATGATCGTGAACATTCACTGCACACAAGGAGCACACACAAGTGAACAATTTTATTTTATCAATTTTCCAATTTTATTGATTGCTAGGGCAAATTATAAGCAGGGTAATACAATAAAGTTATCAAATACAACAATGTTTCAAGTTGTAGTTATTGTAAACCTACAACAAATCTAAGATAATAACCACTTAAAAGAAATAATATCACTTTTACAGGGCCTATTGTACTCATTGTTACAATAGGACTACGCTACAGTAATTCACAGCCTACATACAAGGAGAAAATAATTATAATTTAGGTCTAGACTATAATTTCAATCAATTTGAAATGTTCTTACCACAAACCAGCTAAAGTAAGCTACTTTAAAAAGGCTTCAAAAACCTCTAAAACTCACGAATTAGAGTGGGGCTAGCCCCCGGACCCCCGCTATTTGGTGATTACCCTATGAATATAGTACCCGGCAATGTTTATGGAATACCCAGTGAACATTTTTTCTGGGGAGAACACTGGTTTACTATTCAGGACAGAAAAGCTCTTACTACAATCTTCGGCCTAACAACTGCTAACACTGATTGATCACTAGGTCAACGTTTAAATCTCAAGTTATTTGTCCTATTCTCAATCTTTTTTATTTCCATGTTGTTTTACTCGGGACAAGGAGATTCAATAAGAGCAGCTGAGATTAAGTATCATGGACAATACAGACATACACCACACCCACTACCAGGGGACACTAGGGTTCACTCCACAGTAGCCTCGAGATGGCAAGCATCGGAAAACATTGAACTTTCCGCCATTAAGCCAAAGGGGTTCTAAGCTCCCATTGCCTGTTTAGTAGGGTTAGCGATTTTTCAATCAACCTATTATCGGTAGGCCTATTGGTTTTTCAAATCGGGGCGCATTCCTAACATATACGTTGTTTTATTTTTACTGGGCCTATTTTACTTGGATAAACCAGCGGATAACAATGTGTTATGTAGAGGCCTACTAATGCGCTCTTAAATGAAGGCAAGAAGTTTCCCGGTGATGTTACCTTAAAAAGTACAACAATGCTAACAGATATAGGCCTACCGCGCAAGATAAATAATTTGCGTTCAGAAAGGCTGGATGGATGAAATGTTGTTGATTGGCTGAAGATGTCACGGAGCCTCAAAACGTGGTAAAAACAGTGAAAAACAGCATCGGACCACAAAATTATGACATCATATGCGGATCAACATACAACCGTGGACGTAATAGGTGTAATAGGGAATAATAAATAGCATTGTTCTTATGGAATGTGAACCGGACTACTCGAAATTCGGAGTAAAAACAGTTTGACTGTAAGTTATGTTATGTAAGTGAACTGTGGGGTGAGCTAGTCAACATGCTGGGAACATGCTAGTGCTTCTTCATGACCACTAGCTTAACAATATCATCATTTCACTCACTGACAACAGCCCTCAGATAACTTAGAGACTGTAAGAAACAATAAGTTAACAGACTTTTATAAATTACGCTAACAAATGAAATAGTTAAGCAAGTAGTCGAGCACCATACCAAACATGCAGGATAAATCTCTTAAAAGGGAGGATAGAGGGATTAGAATAAATCAACCGTTCCATGAACTGACTTACAAACATTTCAATGATTGTGCGATATGAGCGTAGTCGACTGAATATGACGATGAGCGAGACGCTGAAGTCTTTATGAGCTGCGACATACGAGGTGAAGGTTCTCGAGGAGCCTTCTTGACGATCGTACAGGTTTCCACCCATTCCTGAAATGTGCAACACCAGTCACTAGTAGGGTTGCACAAGGATAAAATAAAAATATACATAATTGATAATAAATTAGCATTACCACAAAATTATCATGGTACAGAAAAATGTTGGTGTCCCGCCCAAATTTCTATGTTCCTGATGTTAACAAGAGTCTTAAAACGAAAAGTTGTTTTCAACTAGGGTGGTCACGATAATCAATCATATATATCGATTAGTATTATCATTAATAATGATTGTGATATGTATGGGTGGCTGTATTGCGATAATCGCAGTGTTGGGTAAGAATGGAACTAAAGTTCCAGTTCCAATTTTCCAGGAACTGTAACTTATTTTCGTAAGTTCCTTTTATATAACATGACTGTACAAATTTAAGGGATGAAAGAGCCAATCATAGTTTACTTACAAGATGAAGGGATTGTAAAATAGGTACTCAGTTTCCTGGACATCTAAAATTTGCCTCTATTGCTCTATTTAATTCTTGTCAACCCACCACCCTCATTCCTATACTCAGTGGTCGATCCCCATTCCCTGTGGGTTTCTCACCATCATTAGTCGCATTGCCAGCTTTACTTTATTCTTTTCAATACAATCATCCTTGAGTTTTTGAATGATATTTTGGGTTGTTGCGTCATGTCGATGTTGAGGTACTGCTCCATGTTATGCATCCAACATGGGTGGTGAACACAACACAACACAACACAAACAACCAACACAACATCCCAAAGATCATTCGAAATTGATCCACCGGTCGTGAAAGCCTACAAACTCTTCCATAATATGGAAGAGTTTATTCCTCCAAATCTCAATCATATTTTAAGCATTCTTGCAAATACTTGGAATGGTTTTTAAGAAGAATTCAGATACTATCATTGACCCTCATGAAAGATCTTTTAAAAATGGTTCATTGTAAAAAGGAACTTTTTAGTTCCATTTGGAAAGGAACTTAGGAACGCCCTAGTTCCTAGTTTAACTTCTGAATTGTATTTCATATAACTTTAAAATTAGTTACTTATAAGTAGGGATGACATCGATTCCAAAAAATTACAATCGATCATTGTGACCTAAGAATCAATTCGAATAGATTTCCAAGAAAACTTTCTATGTACACACCGTTATTATTTCCGTGGAGCCCATGATACCCGCTATCATTCCCCCATTCTTTTTCTGCGGAGCCCATGATTACGTTGCACGCCCGTCATGTACTACGCGCCTCGAAAACATCGCCCGCCAGATTAAAAAAACATCGGACTCACTATGATTTTCTTAATATGCAAATTTAAGACGACCCTCAAATTTTAAACTATCAGAAATGGAAATAAATATTGTCTTATATTGGGGTAACTACAGTAATTATTGGGAAACCAGATTTTTAATATTAAATTCAGTAGTAGGGCCTATACACGTTTATATGACTAATCAATAGGGGTGCGTGGATAACCGAAATTTTGGTTCGGTTCGGATAGTTCGGATCCAAACCGTGCCCGAAAAATTGGAACCGACTTCGGTTTCGGTTAGTTTGATCGCGTGCGCAAACCTCAACTACTAGCACGGAGAGTATAACGCTCGTGCCCACCAGAGACTGTGCATGGCTCTAGGAGGCTTTGCTTGTGTCGACACTGCTAAGTTGATCATTTCTCCTGAGTTTGACGACCACTGTTCGACTATCGACATAAAACATTTCACACGACCTTGAGACTGAAGTGATGTTTTATGTTTCTGTCCACACTGTCAGCAACTGAAGTTACTCTATTTTTGTAATATAATAAAGCTAGGAGCATTTAGTTTTTCACTTTTGGTATTATTCGAGGCAATTAGTATGTATGCCTAATATATCCGTCGTAATATTGTTTGGTAGGTGCAGCGCATCGAAATACACGTAAACTACAAATCGTTATGACTAATTTAACCCTACTTCTGCCATGAACAGTCGCATGGCTTAGGCATAGGTTTTATTATTATGATTCCTCGTTACAAGTTATTACTCAATTTATGGTGGAATGACTTGAGGTGGTGGTAAAATATTACAAAATGATGAAGGCTCTTAGTTGTATGTTGCTGTCCCTAGGTTTGGCCTCAGAGCCTAGACTACGGCCTAGGCCTACAGCAACTGCTATTGACTGCAACTTGGGCCTAAGAACTATCAATCCGCACTGGTTTAGAAAATGTGTTGTATTCGAATTTGATCAACGTAACAAAGATCCGTAGTTTTTTACTAGGGCCTCTAGGAGCCTAAGCTAGACCTACCGTGAACTTGGAAGTTGTAACAGACTAAATTCTAAGATTAGGCCCTGGGCCTATGCCTATGCTTTATTATTCAAATTACTTTGATATGGTCAACACAACAATGTTCTAGAACTAGATAGAACTGTATCAGGATAACAACTATGTAATGAAGATTCTGTAACTGGAGTTGCTTCTTTATGCGTGGCTCTAGGCCTAGCTAGGCAGAGAATACATTTTGCAAATTTCTCATTTTGAACCTTTTTAAGTTTTAACCTAAACTATCAGGAACCGAAACGGAACAGAAAAATGGATATTTTACTATCCGCAACCGGAAAAAAATCAGGATTCACACATTCCTACTAATCGATGCTGATAACGATATTTTTCATCCTTAATAGTTGGATTTCTTAGAATTCCCGGCATCTCAAAACCTTTTTTTTTCCGCTTGCCATGTATTTCACATTCACGTTACCAACTCCCTCTCCCCACCCGCCGCACCGATCGAGTAACAGCAATCGCCGCTCCCTTTCGCACACTCGCTCGTGGAGGGGCTTCGAGGGCCCGTCGTAGGTGGCGGCCAATCGCCGACCAGCGTTGAGATGGCGCGCAATTCAATTGACGCTAAATGCGAGAAAAGCAAGTTTTAATGCCGATATATCGTAATACGATTAAAAAGCGACCGTATCGGCGCGATATTTTTTGGACACGTTATTATTGCCATGTTATTCTCATTTTGGCACGATTATCGATATGAATTTTCATATCGTTTAACATCCCTAATTTAAACAAACTAAAAGTTGGCATGCATGCTCTTCTATTTCCGCATCCCTTGGCATTCTAAACTGACACGATTATATACCGGTAATGTATAATTAATTATTTAGAAATTTAGTAAAATAAAAAACACTATTAGAAATACAAAAGAATAATTTTACAACTAATATTTTGGTCATTCAAAATGTTATGTTCGATGTTAACATGTATGTTGCTCTTTTGCAACAGAAGAAACAACAACGGTGGTTTGCATGCTATAGCCAAATAACTTACCGTCCACACAATTCTTCTAAGCCGGTGAGTCGGTGACGTTAGCAGCGACGTGCAACAGCAATGAATGTTCTTGATTCTCATTGACGACTCGAGAGTTTCTCCAACTCCTGAAAGTAAAAAACAGAGTAACCTAACAATTCAAACATATCTAGGCTCTATATAGTTATTCCAAACAAACCTTTCTGCAACAACATGTTGCAACATGGCCTGTTTTTAAAGATAAGTGTTTACCGAAACATTTGTGACTTTGAGCCATTTTGGGTCCTTTACCTGTAAATTGCTCAGTCAGGATAATCCTTTATTACAAAACACATGAGCATGGAGATTAAATTACAATAATTAACTATTATTACATGCATTATAGTCCTTGATCCATAGTCAAAAATTAGTTATACAAAAATATTAGCCTAATTATTGAATCTGTTAATTGTATTAAGGTCTAATCTTGTAACATTTAACTTTTGCATTTTCAGAACGTGCAATATATTTTTAATTTTTGCCACTCGTAGTTTCCACGTACTGTTATATAAGTATTAGTATTAGTAGTTTTAGGGCGCTTTAAAAAAGCTAAGATTATTTGTGCCTCCAAGATAAAATAATTTCTTTAAAGTGAGTTACCACCATGTATACTTCTTTTCCAAAGGGGGGGGATTTTGGGGGGACGCGGAGGGGCAAGGGTGGACAGGCCTGTGCTGGTCAAACCAGCCATAGGTGTATGGGGAAGGCAGGGGTCTTCGTCTGTGTCATCATCCGTCCTGTTGTCATTGTCGTCGCCGTCGGGGAGGTAGTCAAAGGGAAGGGGAAAGTTTCCCCGCCAACAACCCAGAGCTCGTCATTAGTTTCAGGGAGTTTAAACTCCTCTACTCATGGGCCAAACCACGAGAAGGTTGATTAGATGACTGCAGTTAAGGTGGTAAGGCTTTTTTTACAGAAAGAGCTCAGAAGTGGGAACGGCTCACCAAATGGTCACCAGCTCCCGTGAGCCCCCCAACCCAAACCCACGCTAACCTTGGGTCCAGAGGGGAAACGGAGAACTACCTTACCTGGGTGACACTTTCCCTATTCTCTTCTCCACCGCCAACAGCGCCTATTGTATGATCGCTCAGAAATATTGATTGGATATTGCTTAACGTCTCATATTAATGCACTTTGGGCTATTCGAGACGATGAGTGGTGGTTAGATGAGGATAAAGTATAACAGAAGGGAGGAGGGAAACCCCGTACCGGGACGTAGCCTACTCCTTTCGATCTGAAAAGGGCGGTGTAACTTTGACAATCATATAGGTTCCTCCACTAACCTGGACTCCCGAGCAGACGTCAAGGAGAACGAAGCCGTTACACTAGCTCTCGAACCCTCTATCTGCTCTAACCAGCGATATATACGGTACGTGTTTCAGGGCAGAGCGGTCACCCACTCTACCCCTGACCAAGTCCGAGTTTGCTTAACTTCGGTGTTCGAGTGGGAACCGGTTAAACTACCTCGGCTAAACCGCTAGTCAAGGGTAATCAAGTTGGTAATTTTTGGGGGGGTAGTGGTAGGCCAAAAGTGGGGGAAATATAAAAGTACCTGAATTGACCTCAGGATAAACAAAAAAATAATCAAGCACTCAACTGGCTTTGACGCACGAGGCTGCTATGTGACACTAGACTGTCGGCACTTGTAGGCCTACATAACATAGAGCGGGCTGAAGCCAGGTCACTCCCGGCCGTGCAGTTACTTCCAAAAAACACGCACATCAGGCTGATACATTGAACAAAAAATTTATCTTAAAAACCGGTTCCGACGTGGAGGATCGAGTTTGAACTTTTTGGACTCAAAGTCATCACTACTTAAATAATAAATATAGGACTAGGCTACTGTCTGAAGAGCATGGAAATGCATTTTAAGCAAATTCGTGTTCGCTCGGTCAACTGACACCACAGCTCGTTGGTCTTGTTGGTTAGCGTCTCTCAGGGCTCGACAAATTAAAAAAAATCTACTTGCCCAGCTGGGCAAGTGGCCACAATTTTAGTTGCCCAGACTCAAATTTAAGGTTTACACAATAATTTTCTTTATTTTTTTATATGTACGACAATTTTCTTTATTGGATGATAGAAGCGAAGACTTCAATTTCACCGACCCCCCAAAAATGTAGCTCGGGTTTTTTTTTTTTTTTTTTTTTTTTTATGTCTATTTGTTTGCTCTCTACCTGGCAAACGGCATATGCGATCTTGATGAAAATTTGACAGGACCTTCGAATCTCTGAACTTAGACTTGCTACGTTTTTTGGGTACAATCGAAGAAATATTTCTCATGAAATCGTTTCTTTTACGATTTTTTTTTTTTTCGAAGTTTTAGTGCGATATTTCCGTGACATTTGGGCGATTCTGAAACAAACGGTGGGCTACAACGTTCATATTTCCATGCCATTAAGGTATGGTGATGTAATACATTTTGAAAGAAAAAGTTGAAAAAGTTAGCCAGAATCTATAGAAATAAAGCTTTTATATATGATTTTTGTTTTTTGTACATATTTTCGTGCCATTTGGGACATTCTGACCAAATGGTGGGGCTACAACGTTCATATTATAGGCCTACATGGACATAAAGGTTTTGGTGATGTAGTACCCTTTGAAAGAAAAGTTGAAAAAATTAGCCAGAATCCTAGAATAACGCTTTTAATATATAAGTTTTTTAAAGGGAAATAAAAAAAAAAAATTGACAAGAACAAAAGAAACTTGACAACATTCACCTACAAAGCGTAGGCAGCAAAAAAAAGCACTTGCAAAAGTAAAGATATCCCACGCAAACTAAAAACTTTAAAAAAACTCTCCATCAACGGCGGCGGGACTTTAGCGTTTTCCTAGTTTTAACAATATCTACGAGTCAATAACTTTAAACCCACTTTACGTACCGTAACCCGCTTTTTTTTTCATACTCTCGTCATATTTTACTTTTTTGGCATGTTTATTAGCTAGGCAATAATGGGCCTAGGCCTATCTCATCTTCGTTAATTGTGAGTTGGCTTAGTAGCAGAAGGCAGAGACGTTGAAGCTACTCTACTAGGCCTACAGTTAAAAATGTTTTCCCTAAATCCATTTAAGAATGGTTCAATATTACACATGGTTTTAAAGTGTCAAAAATGGTTGGAATTTCACGAAACGGGAGAAAGTAAACAAGTCTCAGATCTCCATTTTCTCGACAGCTGTAATACTGAATTATAAGTAAAGTCGATGGGTCGATATCGATCAGAATGCGATTGTAGTGGTGCGTGGTGCAGCCTGTGGCAAGTCTTGGAACTACATCGAGCGTCTGTCGCCTGTCGATAAAGTAGGTTTCTACATAGTGAAATTTTACGCGATTTGAGTTTTTAACCAAATTTGTTGGTTGCCCGTACGGGCATCTAACTATAAATTATGGTTGCCCGTGCCTGGAGTGTAAGTTGCCCCGGGCAACTCGGGCATAGGAATTTTCGAGCCCTGGACTCTCTGCTTCCAATGCAAAAGGGTCCAGGGTTTCGATTCCTGCTATAGGCAGAAGTTTTGAAACTTCTGACTTGGACTGAAGTCCATCAGTTCTTGTCTTAGGAAAAGTAAACGGTGACTTTAGAGCCGTTCTAGCAACAAGGCACATAATAAATTCAAAGTTTTTTTTGAATCTTACAAATCTATTAGTCTATTATTACAGTACTTGTAGGCTCTTCAACTCAACAACTATGTAAAATTTCCTATGTCGGATTCTTCCAGGTCGAGCGAGTAGCTATGTGCCAACTGCAAAATGTGTCCTATTCCCTCTTAAATTAAAAAAATGGCCAAGGCTTTATTTACTAATGGGGAAAATAGTTTTGACCTTTGAAATGTTTTACTCGTTCTGGACCAGACTCACCACCGGCCCAAGTCACCCAATCTTACTGTACCGGGTATATAAAGTATTTAAGCAAGACAAGGAGGAACCGAATACATAATGAGGATTTCGTGATCAATTAGGGGTTAAAAATTTAATGGAGAAAATTAAAAAGATAAGATTAAACTGGTTTGGACATGTCATGTCATGCCGAGAGAACTTGATGAAATTAGAAATTCCAGGTAGGAGACAAGGCGCAGACCACGACAAAGACAGCAGGATAGTGTGAGGAACGATGTGGAACAGCGAGGAGGACACTGGAATGTAGTGGGAAGGGAAGAGTGGTGGCAGGAGAGAAGAAGATGGAGAGGTCTACCTTCAATGCTGACCCAACGCAGAGTTGGGCCATAGATGATGAAGGGAACAACAATGGTGGGTAGCATATAAGTTTAAACAATGAGAATGACTTACCAGTCCAGAAATCCTCCACGTTAACTGGTGACGCCAACGACGACAAGTAGAGTCAGTGAAGGGTCTTGTACTCCCCTCGACAACTCAAGAGTTCCTCAAAGTCCTGAAAGTAAAATGCAGAGAGTAACAAACAATATTCTAACAGAGCTGAGCTAGTCTCTACAGTTGTTCCAAATGAACACTAATAATAGGTTCTGTTTTATTAAGCTTTATCAGTGTTCACTGCTGATTATTTATAAAACCCTAGCTACAGCAGTCCCGCTTTAACTCAAAAGAGACCTTCAAAACCAAACCCGTTTGTAATTTTTTTTTACTTTCTAAATGCTTCGGGACTTTCACTCGTTTGAATTAGTAACAAAGGTTTATTGTAGGCCTTTCCAGGAATCAGGATAGTGCGTGATTTACATTTTGTAAGCCACAAAACAACGTAGATATTTGAAATTTGATCTAGGCCTACTCGCTAATGGACTCTGCTTTACAGCTCAACAAGGCGTGTATTACTAGTAGTTGTTAACTAGCAAAAAACCAAAGTCATTGTTAGATGAGTGAGTGAGCCATGTGTTGATACCCGGGAACATTCCCTTTCTTCCTCCTACCTAAGGCCTCACCCTCGAAAAATCCACTCGCCAGCTCGCCACTGGCGAGTTAGAAAAGTCCTCCTGGCGAGTTGACATATTTAATCCCTTGTTTCAATACCACTGGTAAATCCCTCAAAGCAATTCAAATCACACTATGCTTTTAACTATACTATGTTATATTTTTTATTTTTTTCTAAAAATCGAGCAACGGCAGTTTCTGGTGGAACCGAGAAAATGAAGTTGTCGGCACTTTTGAACCCCCGCCCCCCGCCAACACAGCCAATCCGTCAAACCTTACAACTACTACAATGAGCAGGGCAAAGACTCGACCCACAGATATGGGCCTTTTATGACATGCCGGCGGACAGAGAGCACTTGTCGCATGCAAACAAAAGGAAGGTTTGTATTAGCAGCAAATTCAGGATGGCAAGTTCCTCCTGACTCAGGTCATAAAACTACAATAACATTAACGCTGAAGCCCTGAAATCAGTTAGCTTGCCCGGCTTGCCCTCGGTAGTAGTCGAGCTGATTCGGGTGAAAGACGTGTTGGTGTTATAGACAGATCAGTGTCCCTACATTGAGTTACTTTGCGAGACAAGTCATGTGATTTTAGACAATAATTAGGTCTAATCATTTGTGTCCAGTGTTTGTGAGTGTCATAACGAAATCAATTTTCATTAGGGTAAGCAATCAATCATGTAGACAATATTGGCTTCCTATTTAACCCTTATTCGTCATTGAAATTTGCCTAAAAAGTAAAAACGTGTTTTAGGCCACTTAAATAGGGGTACCGGTACATTATTTAGTCTGGGAGACTCGGGTTCGAACCCCGATCGGAGGGATTTTTAATTTCTGGATTGTATTAAATATTAACAATTCCACCTACGGGAGTGTTTCCCGACTATCCAAATCGAGAAATATAACCTCGCTCATACCTGCGTAAGGTAATGACATTTTTAATTGTTTGTTTGGTCAATTCAACAGCAACAGTTTTTCGGTGCTTAATTGTTCCATCCATTCAAGTTCTATAATGTAACGACAATACAGAAGTTAAATAGTAACCGTCTCGGTGGTCTAGTTGGCTAAGGCGTCCACCCGGAAGTGGGAGACTCGGGTTCAAAACCCGATCGGGATGGATTTTTTAATTTCTGGATTGTATTAAATATTAACAATTCCACCTAGGGGAGGCGTTTCCCGACTATCCAAATCGAAAAATAGAGACAAGTTAATGTGTGACCTGATTCAAAATGTTAAAACGTTCAAGCGTAAATTTAAACCATCTTTGAAATGGATCTCACGGGTGAACTTGTTCATTTTCTAACATTGTCCGAGTACAAACTTGACTGCGGTCAGATGCGATGTATCTGAATTCTGTGATTTTATTGCAAAATTAAAAGTGAATTTGAAACAAGATTTTGCAATTTTGATTTAATTCAGCAAAATTGGCTCATATCTTGAAACATCCCTTTTCTTTGAGTCCAAAAGGGAGTGGAGCAAGGTAGCTGCAAGTTTTATTCCACGTATCGGTATCACAAGCGAAACTTCAGCTAAAAATTATTGACTTCCAAAAGGACACGTCACTTAAATCTTTACCGCCACACGCCCACACATTTTTCTGGGCAAAAAAACTTTTTGAACGACAAATACCCAGGAATGTGAAGATTGCTATAGTAGCCTACACATGTTTCGTAATGCTCGGATCAAGATACTCTGCGAAGCATCGTTTTCAGAATGAAAAGTGTAAACATAAACTAAAGGTCCAAAATCACTGACAAGCACCTGGAAGACGTATTACGGATTTCCTGTACTAATCGCGAGCCGAATTTCAAGAAACTGCTCAAGAGAGAAGGTGTAATTTCTCGCACTAACAAAATCACCGGGCCCCAAAATGACCTATGGCCCCTCTAGTGTTGGGACTCTGAAATTTCACGTGAAAATTTTCAAATTTTTATTTTTAAATTTTGTTGTTTAATTATGCATTTGGTATTTTGGGATTAGTATTTGGCTAGCCTCTTGCACAGCAACAGGCCTAATGCATGCTGGGCCTAGCTTAGAAACAGAGGCATTGACTAGGCCTAGAAAGTTTGTCAATGTGGGACTAGGGCCTTGCAAAAACAAACCTGCAAATGAAGGTCTGCTAACTTATTATTTTTTTTAGGTTGTATGGCAATGTCTGGTTGGGCCCT
>JAMZAV010008569.1:0-25188 GCA_024449915.1 Sweltsa coloradensis
AACCCAAAATCAGCTACATCCATTGCAATTTAAACCTTCAAGATATAAATTGAAAAAATAGGCTGCTAATGTGTGGGAATTATTTTAAAGACAATGATATTGTTTTTGAAAAAATATTTTTTGTTTGTTATTTTTGTCTGACTGTTAAAATTACAAGCAGTGACCAAGGTGTATCAACGATACCAGTAATAAAATTTTCGATTTTCGAATGTGGCACTGCCAACTTAATGGACGTACGTTCCCTCGACCTCCCTGATATGCCATCTGTGGACGTCCTATTCACTCTGTACGAGGGACGTCCCCTTGACCCCCCTGATATTTCATCTGTGGACGTCGTATTCGCAGTGTAAGTCGAGGGGATACGGGAAAACACGCTTAGTCCTTTTCTTACTTGGACGGCCAATGGGGGGAATGGAGTGTTTCTACTTACGAGTTACTTAACGTCAGTATATACACGCGCGTCTGACCGGTTGCATCTAAGATCTGCTACAAATAATCTGATACGAATTAAATGTGAACCAGGGTTTCTTTAAGCTGAAGCGGTGATAAGTTTAAAGTTTTTTGGGTATATACGGTGGAATTATTTGGCTTAGTACAAATCACACGAGCCCTATGGGCACCACCACAAACAAATCTTATACTAGGAAAACGCTCAAGTCCCGCCGCGTTGTTGGATGAGCGTAATTGGTGCATTGAGTTGCCAAGTGTTAGGCCAATTTTCTGTTGTACTGTGAAAAAAATAATTAATTAGTTGAAATTTTTTTACATTAATTTAAATTAAATAAAAAATAAACTTTTATTTTTAATTTTTTTAATTAATCGTAATTTAAAAAAAGAAAAAATCGTTAAATTTCGATTTTCATTAGAAATAATTATTCGATTGTGCTCAAATTTCACACGAATATATTAATTCATAAAATTAAGGTTCTGTGAAAAAATCATTACGATCGGATAAAGCATGGTTTAGCCCATAAGCCAAAGAAATTTAAAAAATCGAAAAAAGTCGTAAAATTGCGATTTTTTTAAAGAAATTTATCTTTCGATAACGCTCAAATTTCACCCGAATATATCAATTCATAAAATTAAGGTTCTGTGAAAAAATTATCACAATCGGACAAAGCATGTAGGTGTTATGAATCGAAGAATTTTGTTAAAAATCGAAAAAAATCGTAAAATTGCGTTTTTTACGAGAAAAAATTTCCCGATTGCGCTCAAAAACGTGGCAGTTCTAAGTTCAGAGATTTCGAAGGCCTCCATAAAATTTCATCGCAATCGGAGTATCGGTTTAGCCGGAATCGTGTGGACAAACAGACAAAAATACAGAAAGAAAGAAAGAAAAAAAAAAAAAAAAACATTCCGGATTTTTTTCTCCAGTGTAGTGAAATGGAATCTTCGCTTCGCTCGCTACGCTCATCCAAAAAGAACATGCCTTGACCTCGTTACACAAAGAAACGAAAATATCATAAAACTGACTTCAATAATTTCACGTTTGTAGACGTCCTATTCGCCGTGTCTGAGGGACGTACCCTCAACATCCCTGATATTTCATCTGTTGGCGTCCTAATCACAGTATCTGACGGACGTCCTCTCGACTTCCCTGATATTTCATCTGTGGACATCCTAATCACAGTGTCTGACGGACGTTCCCTTGACCTCCCTGATATTTCATCTGTGGACGTCCTAATCACAGTGTCTGACGGACGTTCCCTTGACCACCCTGATATTTCATTTGTGGACATCCTATTCACTCTGTACGAGGGACGTCCCCTTGACCTCCCTGATATTTCATCTGTGGACGTCCTTATCGCCGTGTCCTATGGACATTCTATGGAGGTCCCGGAAATCGAGATCCTTTTCACGATGTCCACTGGACGTCATTAGGACTTCCCGTATACGTTGACGTCCCCGACAGGACTTGTAGCGGACATCCATTGATGATGTTCTGCTGTGTGGGACGTACCACATAAATCCACCTCTCTTCATATTGATGTAAATGATTACCCGATGTATTCAGCAAATATTTTCCAGCTGTCAAAAACTAATACATCAAAACAGAAGCCTAAAAATCTCATTACGTTTTCTATGGTTACTTGATGTTACTTGTTAATTATACACCTGTAAAAGGCTTATATTAAAACCTTTATTTCTATGAATTTTGAGCAATTTTTTCTTTCATAAGGCACTACATCACCATAATCTTTATATCAATGTAAAATATGAACGTTGTAGCCTCACCCATTTGGTCAGAATCTATTTATTTATTTATTTATTATTTATTTAACGTCTATCTTATTCAGTTATAAAAACTGATTTACAAAGGAGGACAACTAAATAAATCTAATTACATAGATGCAGAAACAACAATAAACTACATTTTTGTAAATATTTGAAATAGCAGCATTACAACAACAATGCATTTAACACAAGAATTTTGGTAAGAAATTAAATGATATTATATGCATTTAATGAATGAATCAAATATAAAAAAGGGTGGAGAATGAAAAGAAAAGGGGAAAAAAAGGAAAAAAGGAAAAAAAGGAAAAAAAGAAAAGAAAGAAAAGAAAAGAAAAGGAAAGAAAAAAAAACATTAAAAAAGAAAAATGAAAAGAAAAAAAACTGATTTATTAGACGATCCCACTCAAACGAATATGAGGTTTGCCAAAAATCAGGAACAGCAAATCAGGGAGTATAATCAAACTTTCGCGGAAGAAACCACCGAACGCGAAATCTTTATTCTTGTGTTCAATCTTCATTTTTGTGTTCAAATCCTGACTCATATATATAATTATATCAGATATATAATTATTCAAAATTGTTCATGTCAAACTGATCACAGCAATGATACAGGACACCTCACTCAAGTTGCAAGCTCCATCAGTGGGCGGCAACCAGACAATCTAGGCAGAAAAATATAATTGAAAACACATTGTTTATATCATAATCAAAGCAATAATGAACAACAAAGAAAAAGCAAAATCATTAATAAGAACTTATGAAGGTAAATTAACATTACACAAACACACAGACAATAATCTACAAATAAATAGTAAAAATCAATTTTTTGCTCTTTGATTCATTATCATTGCTTCAATTTTACTTTTAAATTGTACAATTCCTAGATTAGTAAACTGGCTTCTAATATCATAAGAAATTGAATTCCAATAGGATACGCCTCTGTACATAAATGACTTTCTAAATGCTTCAGAATTTAATCTAGGAACTTCCAATGAGTTTATTAAAGTAGAATTTCTATCACGATCAACAATTTTAAAAAATATTGGGTAGAATACCTAAAAACATATCTTTGAATACTTTGTATGTATTTACCAGCACACTATACTTCATCCTTTCCTCAATCGTGAAACAATCAGACTGCAAATCTTACAGATGGTCAATTCTCTTCTGGAGTACAACATGCTCAGTAGAAGGTCTTACTGCCCGAACCACTAAGCAATAATCAATAACAGAGTGAATATAAGAATCTACAAGTAACCTCAACATTCTCTCGGTTACAAACCTCTTCATTCTACTTATAATTCCAATTGCTGATGATACTTTATTACACACATATTCATAATGTTTCTTAAAATTTAAATTACAATCTAAGAAAACTCCAAGATATTTAAATTCATACACTCTAGAAATTAACTTACCATTACAATTTAACGTCAAATAAATATCATTCATGCTTTTTATTTATTTATTTTATTTATTTTTATTTGTTTATTTAACGTCTATCCTATTCAGTTATAAAAACTGATTTACAAAGGAGGACAACTAAATAAATCTAATTACATAGATGCAGACACAACAATGAACTACATTTAAGTAAATATTTGAAATAGTAATATTACAACAATGCATTAAATATTCAACAAATTTGATAACAAATAAAAAGGATATTAAATGCAATTTATGAATTAAATTTGTTTTGCTATAATTAATATCAAGTTCCTGAGTTTTAAACCAATCATCCATCCTCTTTAGAACTTCTTGAAGACGTCTTACGATCTCTTTGACATCCATACCTTGTAAATAAAAGACCAAGTCATCAGCATATAAGATATAATTTGATGCCTCCCATTATAGTAGATATATCATCTATATAAAGAATAAATAACAGGGGTCCTAATATTGATCCTTGGGGTACTCCACAAAATATATTGAATACTTGTGAACTCTATTTTGCAAGATTTATAAACGTTTTTCTCTTTAAAAAATAATCCGCCAAAATTGATAACAAATAAGGACTTACGTTATACCTGGTTTTTAATTTTATTAAAATAGGTAAAAAAGGTACTGAATCAAATGCTTTCCTAAGATCAACAAAGACAGCTCCAACCCTTACTAAAAATACTCATCACCAATTGATAACCAATTAATAACTTCTTGTAAACCATAATAACCTATTGATAACCATTTGTAAACCACTAATAACCACCAAAGAGGCTTGTGAAATGGATGATAACCAACTGTAAACCATTTAATAACAATTTGATAACCTATTGCAAACCAGAACATCACCAATTGACAACCATGGTTATTATAAATCTTTTAATAACCATTTGATAACCATTTGTAAACCTCAACTAGTAATAACCAAATGGTCACCATGGTTATTAGTTGGTTATTACTTTTTTCTGAGAATCTCATAACCAATACATAACCAAATACAAACCATGGATATTAGTCACCAATTGGCAACCATGGTTATTAATTGGTTTACAATAACATGAAGAACATATACAAGCCTTATCAATATAGGCCCTACTATCAATATATGTTGTTAATTTGACAAAATATATATTTATATGGTCACCTGCAATGCATGCAATTTTTAAAATAAAGACAAACACAAAAGCTGTAGGCCTATTTTGCACTGTGTAGGCCTAATAATGGCATAAGCTAGAAAGTCATTATTTTTTGTCAAAATACACAAACCTCTAGGTCTAATTATTTTCTAGCACAGCATAACATTATTAAAATAGTTTATTTCATAAGAATAATTTACTTGTTTAATGATAGCAATTATCGTAAAAATTGGCCCCGACTGGGCTCGAACCCAGAACCTCCGGCTTACATGACCGATGCTCTTCCAATTGAGCTATCAGTTTTGTTTATCATTAAACGAGTAGGCCTATGTCCTGAAAGCAGGCTTGGCTATTGTACCACCTCTGGCCGATAATTTAAAAGTCGAAGAAACATGCCTGAAAAGTTTGCTGAATGAAAGAAGTCCTTAAAATAACAGGGGGGAAAATGTGAATTTTTTGGGGCGGGACATAACCTCACTACTGGAAATAATTATATTTAGATTTTTAGACAATAGTGTACACATCAAATCTAGTTCAAAATTAAATTTTGAGAATCGGTTTTCTGGACATAGTTTCTAAACACCTTTAGCTAGCTATAGCTAAAATAGTTTCTGAAAATAACAATTGGTGTACGATTTTTTTGTCAAACGGTACAAATACGAGTTTTTTTTCAGTTTTGTACCGTTTGACAAAAAAATCGTACACCACAACTGTTATTTTCAGAAAACTATTTTAGCTATAGCTTATAGTTATAGCTAAAGATGTTTAGAAACTATGTCCAGAAAACCGATTCTCAAAATTCAATTTTGAACAAGATTTGTTGTGTACACTATTGTCCCAAAATCTAAATATAATTTCCAATAGTGAGGTTATGTCCCGCCCAAAAAAATTCACAATTTTTGTTCTGTTATTTTAAAGGCCTTCTTTCATTCAGAAAACTTCTCAGACATATGTTTCTTCGACTTTCAAATTATCGCCCAGAGGTGTTACAATAGCCTTAAAAACTCTTTTCTAATATTTAATTACATAATGGTGAAGATTTTCCTCAAAAGCAATGTCTTAGACACTGTCAAGATCATTCCATAAAAACATGGAAAGCTAGCTCTTCATTCTTGCTACAACACAATATTAGTTTGAGAAGAGGTCACAATTCACAAATAAGAAAAGCAGATTTCAAGTAAACAAACTCATTGTAACATTATACAGAAAAGGTTTTGTTTTTCTGCATTCTGCAGTATACGATACAAGCGCGTGGCCCTATACCTTATGAGCTAGCCTGCGCGCTCACACTGACACAGGTTCCGTGGCCACTTGGAGAGAGCGTCGAGCTATGGAGGAAGGAGTCCAGGGATCGAGTCCGATAGATACCAATAAAATTTAACCATCTCAAACTTCTTCCATCTAATGTGTATCTGTTACTTAGTATGTACATGTGTAAATTGAAGTCCTCAAGTCGTTGAAAGTACTTATTTTTAGGAAATTTGATTCCATCTTTTGGTTATTTGAGTGACTACTAGATCGCGCTGGTGTTCCTTACCGCTGGTTATCAAATGGTTTACAGTTGGTTATCAAATGGTTATTATATATAAACCATGGTTATCAATTGGTTTACAGTTGGTTATCAAATGGTTATTAGTTGGTTATCAAATGGTTATTAGTTGGTTTACAAACTTACTGAGCAGTGGTTTACAAATGGTTATCAATTGATAACCATTTGGTCATATTTTGAAACATTGGTTTACAAATGGTTATTAAAAGGTTACTAAAAGGTTATGTAAACCTTGGTTGCTAAATGGTTATCAATTGGTGATGAATATTTTTAGTAAGGGAACCTAACCATTACGTTTATCAGTCCCTTTATAGATAAAATCTGTAAATGCTAGAAGACCAAATATCACAAAAATATTGTATTTAAAAACAGGGGAAAATCGTAAAAGTATATTTCCATGAAAAATATTTCCTCAAAATGTCTCTTAAATCTTAACATATATAATTTTAGTGATATTAAACTTTCCCATAAAGTTTCATCAAGATCGGTGTAGCCGTTTGCCAAATATTGTCATGTTATGCAGTTATACCCTATGGCAACAAGATGGGCGTGCCATTGGGTGTCTAGGATTGAGGGTCGTAGCGTCACTTCTTGACCTAACAAATTAACACTGACCAAGACCGTGGGTTTGTGGATTAGAGGATGGGTTGTACATGTTATGGGTAGTACTCATTGATAAGAGAGCAATTCAAGTGAAGAGAACGCACTGTAACCTATTGAACAAGAAAACATAAACCTATTACTCGTCCTGGAGACTAAGCCCATGCATTATACTCTGATGAAACGTGGTCCAGTCATCCCCTTTCTCTGAGAATTACTATTAACATTGTGACTTCATGACTTACTTATTATCCCTCTTTACTGGACTCTGGTAGGTCAGCAAACCCCGTGGACAACTGAGATCCCGCCTGGAAGTCTGACTGGTCACCTCTTCACCCTCTTGTTGTGTTGAGCTAATAAGCGGCTATTAGACATTTTTAATGAACATAATCTTACCATGTCCATTGCTTCTCCAACTAGAAATGACAAAATAGCAGAAATCAGAGCATTAAAAAAACTGCCACAAGACACGTTCGTGTTTACTCCAAACAAAATATTTTTTCATTTAAACTTAAATTTACTAATGAGTCATGGAAGTCTTTGTTGATGGGTAGGAATATAAATGAAAAATACGATCTTTTTGTTAATACAGTTAAACATTACTTCAATGTGTCATTTCCTAAAAAGAAAACAGCCTCAGGCGTGAGTCTGAAAAGTGATTCATTCATGGGTAAATAGAAACATAGTTAAAAAAAGGTTACAGCTCAAGGCAACAACTACTGCATTACGTAACACGTTTGACAAGAAGCGGTTAGTTTCGCTTAAAAACCATCAGAAATAATATAGATCGTTAATAAAAGAGGTAAAGGCTCAACACGTTAGACGACCTTTAAACTTGGCAACTAATAAGAGTAAGGTAGCTTGGAGGTTAATTAATAAGGAAAGGGCAACCAAAATGACAAATCACTCTTTGACGAAAATTTCTTTGAACGTCAATGGTGAAGCGATTTGTAATCCAGTGGCAGTGGCTAATGAATTAAACAACTATTTTGTGTCTGCACCTAAAAAACTAATTGACGCAGACAGAAGGTCAAATGACCTACAGTTTAAACCACTGGTTAAAGCTCGATTAGCCAAGTTGCATAAATATGAGACGTTAAGCAATATCCAATCAAATCAAATATGTTACTATCAAACACGTGAAAGAGATCATGAAAGGTATGAAAAATAAGACATCATTTGGTCCTGACGAACTACCTACTACAATTATTAAGAGATCAATTCATTACTTTGCAGTTCCCTGGCTTATTTAATTAACGAATTATTTGCTGAGGTTTTATTTCCAAATAATGCAAAAATAGCCCTCATAACGCCAGTATTTAAGAAAAATGACAAGGTAGATATAAACAATTATCGTCCTATCTCACTGTTGAACATTTTTAGTAAGATTTTTGAAAAAGCGATGCACAATCAAATCACTGAGTTTTTTAGGGCAACAATCTATTTGCTAATGAGCAGCATGGCTTCCGTAAGAAAAGGTCTACCGAGACGGCAATTTGTTCTGTTATTGATAATGTGTTGACAGAGATAAATAAGCATAAACAAGTGGTAGCTATTTTTTGGATGAGCGAAGACTTCAATTTCACGGACCCCCCCCCCCCAAAAAAAAAAAAAAATTAGCTCGGGTGTTTTTTGTTTGTTTGTGTGTGTATTTTTGTCTGTTCGCTCTCTACCGGGCAAACGGCATATGCGATCATGATGAAAATTTCAGGGGACCTTCGAAATCTCTGAACTTAGACTTGCTACGTTTTTGGGTACAATCGAAGAAATATTTCTCATGAATATCGCACTTTTACGATTTTTTTTCGATTTTTAGTGCGATATTTTCGTGACATTTGGGCCGATTCTGACCAAACGGGTGGGGCTACAACGTTCATATTTTACATGTACCTACATTAAGGTAATGGTTAAGTTTTGCTTTTTGAAAGAAAAAGTTGAAAAAGTTAGCCAGAATCCATAGAATAAAGGTTTTAATATGAGTGTTTTTTAGGTTATAATAACAATTAACAAGTAACAATAGAAACTTGACAACAATCACCTACAATAAATTCACAAAGCACTTGCAAATGAAAAGTGGTCCCACGCAAAATAAAAACTTACAAAAAAGCTCATCCATTAACGCGACGGGACTTTTGCGTTTTCCTAGTGTAGATCTTACAAAAGCGTTTGACTGCCTAGACTTCGACATACTAATCAGTAAACTTTTCTCTTATGGTGTTAGAGGAAAATGCTCTTTGATGGATCTTTTCGTATCTAACTAGGAAAACGCTAAAGTCCCGCCGCGTTGAAGGATGAGCTTTTTATAGTTTTTAGTTTGCGTGGCATATCTTTAATTTTGCAAGTGCTTTAATTTGTTGCCTACGCATTGAAGTGATTGTTGTCAAGTTTCTATTGTTTCTTGTCAATTGGTATTATTTACCTTAAAAAACTTATATTAAAAGCTTTATTTCTATGGATTCTGGCTAACTTTTTCAACTTTTTCTTTCAAAAGGTACTACATCACCATAACCTTAATGTCCTTGTATAATATGATCGTTGTAGCCCCACCCGTTTGGTCAGAATTGGTCATTATGGCACGAAAATATCTCACAAAAAATAAAAAAACTTTTATTAAAAGCTTTATTTCTATAGATTCTGGCTAACTTTTTCAACTTTTTCTTTCAAAATGTACTACATCACCATAACCTTAATGTTCATGTGTAATATGAACGTTGTAGCCTAACCCGTTTGGTCAGAATTGGCCCAAATGGCACGAAAATATCGCACAAAAAATCGAAAAAAATCGTAAAAGAACGATATTCATGAGAAATATTTCTTCGATTGTACCCAAAAACGTGGCAAGTCTAAGTTCAGAGATTTCGAAGGTCCTGTCAAATTGTCATCAAGATCGCATATGCCGTTTGCCCGGTAGAGAGCGAACAAAGACGGAAAAACAAACAAACAAAAAAAAACAAAAAAAAAAAACCCGAGCTAAATTTTTTGGGGGGTCAGTGAAATTAAAGTCTTCGCTTCACTCGCTTCGCTCATCCAACAAACCGGAAGCAATATGTTAAGTTGTCAAGTTAAGATAACAACGGTAATTTTCAACAATCATGTTCTGATATTAAAATGCCAACAATGGGCGCACTACAAGGCTAGCCTAATGCATAGACAGGTTTCAGGCGCGGCTTCAGAGGGTTAGAAATAAAATAACAAGCTCTACAATTATGATCAAATAATTATGGAAAAATTCAACTATACTCAAAAATAAATTTTGATCACATCGCATTTGTCTATTTTTTTCTTTGGTCGGTTATTACTTCGGAAAAAAATGATAACTAGGGAACTTGATGATACACTTTACTGCATTGAAATATGTAATATCCATGTTTCATGACAGCGACGTATTAATTTTACTATTTCGAACACTGTGGTGAAAGTTGATCTTATTTGAACCATAATTATGGATATAATCGTTAAATTTCATCAGTAAAAGCTACACAAAAAGGCACGGAATTGCGCCTAAAATGGGGATTGATGGTTGCACGGAGTTCCGCGTCTGTGCGTTAGGATCGTATGTACGAAAGACGATAACGGCAGCTCAGGCTATACGAACGCCTCGCCCAAGAAAATACGTAAACAGATGGACGACATTTTTAATTTTGTGTCTATGCGTAAAACGAGAAAAGTTGTCATTACGCTCATAAAACAAAACAGAAACCATCCCGGGCCTAGGCCCAGACGATGAAAATTATTTATAATACAATAGTGTAAGCTTCAAGTTACCTTAGGCTATATGACTAGAAATATGAATACAAACACATCACGTTTGACAACTCCTAGGCCTCTCCTAGCCAGCCCTAGGCCTGCACGACCGTGTTCTGACACTCCCACACAAATAACTAGTATTGATCACAGAAAGCATAATGTAGTTGAACATATAGTAGGGGATGATAGTCCTAGGCTATACAAAAATTTACGGAAACAATACCCCCTTTTCTTTTGTTTCAATGCTCCTGTCATTAAATAAAAATGTTAAACAAAAGGCGGTGCAAATTTTCAGTGTTCATTTGATGATTTGCTGATTAAGATGGCGGTGGAATGCAGTGGGAAAGGTGGAAAATATCAATTGTTGTGTTTGTTGCTGCATTGGAAATTTTTTATTTTATTTTGATTTGATGGGCTACGAAGAACACTGGGTTATTTTTTAGTACGTGGCAGATGTGCAATGTAACTATGTAGTGTATGTATGTACGTAACTGTAATGTAAAAGTGATTTGAAAAACCACGTTCAAATCTGTTTTGAGATCTCTCTATTCCAAAAATACGAATTTGATTTGCAAGATTTGTATTTCAAAATGTCTCAGTATATTCACAAGTATATTTTTATTGGGTAGCTGATTCTGCGTGTGCGCTCCCATCCTTCTCGCGCTGCAGTAGTGACCTTTCGTCAGTCTCACAAGGTCAATGTTGCTTTGCGAGACGATGATTACTGATTTATACATTCAACATTGTGGTATTCTTACCCATGCATGTATCTATACTCGGCATGCTTTTACTCCAAGATGAGAGTGGCGGGTATTTTCATTACCTATGCTATGCTTCTCCTAAACAACAAACAAAATAGTAGTGGGGAATGTGGGACTAAGTACTAAAGTACTGAAGTACTAAACACCTGGTTGTAAATGTAGTGACAGCTAGCAGTGTATGTAAGCTACTTTATACAACATCTTTAAACATTCTTGCATATGGATTGGTTCTTGCATCAATCGCTCAGGAGCGTCACATCAGTTTTTGGATGAGCGAAGCGAAGACTTCAATTTCACTGACCCCCAAAAAATATAGCTCGGGTGTTTGTTATTGTTTGTTTTTCTGTCTGTTTGTTAGCTAACAACCAGGCAAACGGCATAACCGATCTTGATGAAAATTGGAAGGGACCTTCGAAATCTCTAAACTTAGAGGTGTATTGTTTTTGGGCACAATCGAAGAAATATTTCTCATGAATATCGTACTTTTACGATTTTTTTTCGATTTTTAGTGCGATATTTTCGTGACATTTGGTCCGATTCTGACCAAACGGGTAGGGCTACAACGTTCATATTTCACATGGACATTAAGGTTATGGTAATGTAGTACCTTTTTAAAGAAAAAGTTGAAAAAGTTATCCAGAATCCATAGAAATAAAGGTTTTAATATGAGTTGTTTTAGGTTTATAGCAACAATTAACAAGTAACAATAGAAACTTTACAACAATCACCTACAATGCATTCAAAAAGCACTTGCAAAGGAAAAGTGCAAACAAACGCAAAAGACGCAAACAAAAAATGCTCATCCATCAATGCGGCGGGACTTTAGCGTTTTCCTAGTCTAATGTATTTGTGTTTAGTGCTGCACACCACAAACATGTATTCAAAATTGTTTTTTGTAACACCAAACTTATTATTCTCCGAAAGCAACTTATGTTTTTGTGTGTCATTGTTGGACTTTGAATAGCACTGGCATAATTATGATCCACAATTTAAAATCATAAATGCAAAATATTTTCAATTGAAATTATACTTGTGTACAAAAGCACGCAATTTATTTAGTAATAATATTGCATTGCTATTTTTTTTTCGGTGTTCTTGTGTATATTACATCATCGTAAAGCTACATCCCGGAAGAAATATACCGTATTTAGGTAGTGAGCCGCCCCTAGACAATTAAATTTTGCTGCCCCCCCCCCCCCATACCACCACCACCCAACTCACAACTAAAAGGTTTAGGTAACGGTTTTAAATTTAAATTTTCTTCTATTCTGCAACAAAGTTGTCTGTCTCAGATGCTGCATGCAGCAGCTAGCACCACAGTAAAACACGCAAGAGTCTTACTTTACGAACCCTTTTATTACGGGATCGGGATAAGAAGACTTAATAAATAAATAAATAAATAAATAAATAAATATTCGTATTTAGAGTCTACCCACTCAGTCATATAACTGATTTTCAGTGGGGAACAGTAAACCAAAGCGACCAAGCCAACCATGTAGGCCCCGACTAATGCTATAGCTGTACGAAGGACCGATCGCCGAAGGCGAAATTTTTGCAAATTTTCAACTTTTAAAAGCTCCAAAACACGTTTTAAAATCTAAAATTACATAATACGATATAATAAAAACAAAACAAATAATAAAATAATTAAAACTAACATTGTTGAATTTGTTTCGCTCTTGTGCCGCCCCCCCAAGGGCTGCCGCCCCTGGACCCGTGCCTAGTTGGCCTAGGTACAAAGACGCCCCTGAAGTTGCCGCAAACCTCAATACCATGATCGGGGCAAAGAAAGACGTAAAGAACTGTAATCCCAAAGTGTTCCTTTTGTTTAGCGCTATCAAATGGTGCAAATATATTTTTAATTCTGGGCCCGGGGTAGAATAGGCCCAGAGCATGGCTCTGCTAATCGTAAAAGGCGATTCAAGAGAAAAAGTCCACCTCGCAAACATCAGCTAGAAAGAGCGGAGTATCTTACTCCCCGAAACTAGAGGCGAGCTCTGGCAATCGTCGTCGGGGACCTTGCCCCCTTCCCTTGACGACCCCCCGGCGACGATGACAATGACACAACGAACGATGACAAAGACGATGACGACCGCAACGTGAGAAAACGTTCTGACCAGCATTGACCCCTCCTCCCCGACCCCCCTTAGGCTAGAGTGGTTCAATTTGACCTTACGGTTGACACGTCCTTAATCCAAATAAATAAACAAGAAGTACACAATTATCTACGTTACAACTTCTGTGATGATTATCTATGGGCTCAACACGACTATGGAATGCGGAATGCGAGAAGGCCTTCGCCATTAGAGTAATTTGCACCGGAAAGTCATAAAAATTGTTTCCGTCATAAATTACGAGTGAACAATAATAATGGGATGAGTAAAAAAGTAAAAAATGTTTTATAAAAAAGGCGACCTCTCGCATTCAAAACAAGTGTGCTGACCAGTGAGCCAACACGACTACGGTGAGCGGGCGGTCTCCAGTGATACTTATGCAGATGCACGCTAACTTGACACGAGCGTAAAACATTTGTCATTACAATTAGGGCACTTTCAATAGTTTTAAAACCTTCTGCCGATATTTCTACAGTGTAATTTACGTCTCTATACATGAGATGTACATTATAATTGGATGAGCGTGGCGAGCGTAGCGAGCGAAGCGAAGATTCCATTTCACTACACTGGAGAAAAAAATCCAGAATGTTTTTCTTTCTTTTTTTTTCTTTTTTTTATTCTATTTGTATTTTTGTGTGTCTGTTAGCACGATTCCGGCTAAACCGATACTCCAATTGCGTTGAAATTTTCTGGAGACCTTCGAAATCTCTGAACTAAGAACTGCCACGTTTTTGAACGCAATCGAAAAATTATTTTTCATGAAAATCGCAATTTTAAGATTTTTTTCGATTTTTAAAATTACGGTTAATTATAAAAATTAAAAATTAAAGTTTATTTTTTATTTAATTTAAATAATTTTTAAAAAAAAATCTTCAATGACGTAATGATTTTTTCTCAGAACAACAGAAAATCCGCATAACACATGGCAGGTCAATGCTCCAATTACGCTCATCCAACAACGCGGTGGGACTTAAGCGTTTTCCTGGATGTGGCAGTCAGTTGCATAAAATCATCCAACTCGCCACCAAATAATATCTCGTGGGTTTGAAACGTGGCTGGTAATGCGGGTAGCCTAGGACCCTAGGGGAGAAGACGCAACTGTATTGACAGAGCTACCGATAGCGGACGATTTAGTTTAGGTAGTCACCGCAAAATTTGAAAGCGCTCGGCCCTGCTTTCGACTCTTAAGCCTCCGTTTTTTAATATTCATGTCAATGACCTACCGAAGGCCTCAACCAAGTGTACAATTAATTTATGCGCAGACGACGCTACGGCTGTTTTGTCGGAAATAGACATTGAAACGTTGGAAGTGAACTCATACATCACAGTAAGTGAGTTGTCTCAGTATATGAATGAAACACGCAGCTAAATTGTTTTCATTTAAATGTTGTTGTTTTGTTGCGAAGTGTTTTGTAACTACATACTACACCATAATAAAAAAATAAAATGTCCCTATTTACGGGCGTACCGGTTGTTTTATTTGCATGCGGCGAGTTCATTGAAATATAAAGAACGGCTTTTCAGATTAACCTAATTTTTTCAAATAAGTTTTGTCATCTAGTTGTTATTATGTTTATTAAGTTTGATGAAGTTTATCCGAATGGATTAGTACTTATGACCTTTTTTCCCGCTCATGTATTTTGAATAACATTTTGAGGTTTTTGTAGTGTCGTTTTGGTTGACTTCCTTACACTCAAATTTACTAACGAGATATCAACCAAATGGTGTACTCTTCTAGTTTCTAAATTCGTTTTCCGATCGTAATTCGAACGCGTACTTTATTTAATTTTCATGAAACACTAAGACCCTGTAAAAGTCTACCCGTTTCGACGCTCCACGACAGATTTTTGACCGCCTACTGGCGTTGCGCGTCAGCTCGCATAACCATCTCCACCCTCGCCTCGGCGGTCGGTAGCTCACTCGCATTGCAATCTTTTTGAAGTGGCAGCAGGTTCAACGTGAGCTCGCCAAATCGTCAGAACATCGTTGTCGGTGTTGTGAAGTGAAGTGAATGAAGCTGAATGCATTATTCTAAAATCTTTTATTGGTTTGGTAAAAGAACAAGATGATTTCATAATAATATATTTATTCGCATAAGAAAATCATGCCAACATGTATAATGTATGTATGAATCTATGTAGATATTTTATGTATATTTTGTATTTATTATGTGATGCATTGCTTACTAAAGTAGCGATAGCATAGGCATACTCCAGCCACCCTAGGAAATTTTACTTCTTGACTTTTTTGGCTTGTCCACTCTTACTCTTGGGGTGGAACTTCAACTAATTTACCGTCGTAGGCATAAATCTTGCGTGGACTGCATTATGCTTGATGTCCTAAAACTCGATTTCAGGTGAAATGTTGCCCTGAAAATTGTATAATAGAAAGGTATCGATGGAATGGCAACTCCTTTCGTGACGCGAGTTCGATCCTCTGTCTGCGATAATTGGTCCTGCGAACTAGCGCCGCGCGGACGATTGTCTTACAGACGTACACGATCTACGAGTGTGATACTATCTACCACCTGTCAAATTTGCTGGACTTGCGTCTAGTTTCTCGAGATGTCCTATGATCTCAAAACAAATTTCAACAAATAAGGTTGCCCAAGAAAATGTATGAAAAAAGGATTGAAGAAGGAAGAGTAAGACAGGGTTGACCCAACCAAGGAAGAGATGCAAGGACACCATAGCAGGAGAGAGCTGGGAAGATGTGGAAAAGATACGATTTAAGAAGTGGAAAGAAAGAAAGAAGTGGAAAAATTTGGTTGCTCAACCCAAGCGGCCCCCGCCAGAAGCAGGAAACGGCGAGGGATAATGATGATGACGTTGAGTATCATTATCGACCCTTATATTTATATATATTATTGTCTAATATTTCCTTACACCCTAGGCCTAACTGATCTAACAATCTGAGCTTCATTCGAGTTTAATAAAATATCTTTAATAAATAGTATTGGGAATGGAAGATTTAAGAATTATAGCAAATGTGTTTGAAATAAGCAAGGATTCACTCCTGGAACTTCGTGCGGGGTCTAGCCGCAGTTGGAGTGGCTCCGTCAGTCAACTAGTGTACAGCATACTGAAACACCACGCTCGGGTGATTTAAAGTCATATCGCTCGCCCGCGCTGTTATTGGCTCACAACTCTTGACTGGCATATCATAAGTCCTACCTTTTCAGTCAGAGATTTCAAATTGTTTCGCATAATGGCCACACCCCAATTTTTTGTGTCGATATTTTAAAATATACCTGCAGTGAGATCATGTAAAACTCCAGATATAACGGTAGAAATCGATGTCTACAAGCTTACATGATCGCACTGCTGATCCGTCTATTTGTATAAATATGGTAGATAGCAAAATTTTCATTTGTTTTTTCAGGGACTGTGTGTCAAAAATATCGGAGATCTTGGATGATATGGGTGTAGCCTCTGCAAGAGCTCAAGACCTGAAGAAAGCAATCACAAGTTGTGATAAGACTCGAAATTCTGAGCATGACGTTTACCTCTTAGTTGACAAAGAAGGAAAAGGGTAAGATAAGGGTTTTGCAACCTTTTTTCCGTAGCTAAAATAATAAAATCAGGGGTGCCACAAGGGTCAATCCTAGGGCCATTGTTATACTTGGCATATGTTAATGCGATAAGGCAATTCTTAAAGAGGTGTTTTGCATATTTTTTTGCCATTGACTCAGCATTAGTTGTGATTCATAGGAGGATTACAATTGCTGAAATGTATTAGCAAGTGGATTTCAATAATTAACTGAGATGAACTCATGATGACGGTTTGATTGTAATTGCTAAAAAAAAAAATAGTTCACATTTCTACTCTTTTAAATCTTGAACACAATGTTGTGGTTAAGTCTTATCACACTCGGTACAGTGTTTGCATAGGCTTATAACATTAATCAAAATTCAAAACTCACGTGACATAAATTGCAGCTGTGATCAAGTGATTGAGTCGGTGTACAGTCACGTGGATTTGGGAATCGAAGTTGATCAGCGCTTTCCTTGGGACAAACATATTAGTAGATTATGCAACAGGATTCGACCGTGCGCAGCGCAATTGTATCATTTAAAAACATTCTCCCGTTTAGTTTACTACATATGGTTTATATCGCCATGGTTGAGTCAATCATCTCGTATGCACTGTTGGCCTGGGGAAATGCCTCTCATGATATGTATATTGATAAAATAGAAAGTTTACAGAAAGATATATTAAAAACAATTCCAGTCATATAACAGATCATTGTTCATCAAACGAATTATTCAAAATAACTGATTTGCTTCCCGTAAATGTTATGTATATTTATAAATAAGTAACTAAATTTTATTATAATGATGAACACAAAATTAAGATTGACCATACCATACCATATATACAAGAGCAAAAGCCGCAAATGACTACAAAGTTCCTTTGACAGCAAATAAAGATGGTGAACGATCTCTACAAGTCAGTGTGCCGTAGAGTTTTAAGAGCGTTCACCACCTGCGTTTTAGGCAATTTTCTGTTTGCTCGGCTGAATGACATCACAGTTGTTAGAAATTTTGAACATATCTCAAGAAAGTGGAAATAAAGGTTTCTATGGTAACACATTCCTAAAATTTGTTTTGAAATAATTTATAAGAATAAATTAGATTTCACGAATTTCAATTTTGTTAAAAAGTCCAAAATTGACAATATTCGTGAATTCTTTCTGGCTGATCAAGTCAAAATTTTGAAAATCTATTACTGTAAGAACGTCCATGTATGCTTTATTGACAAGTTTGCAAAATTGTATATACGTAGGATGCTTTTTGGCCGAGCAAACCGCTATTTACTAACTGTCAAAAGGGTGCTGCCGCTGGAATTAAAAGAATTGGATGGATTGAGCCAAGTCAAGATAAGAGTAATAGAGTTTCTTTGGTCCAATTTACTGTAGCATTAGTTAAATTATGTTCCTCTTTCTTTCTTTTCCAGAGCTCTTTTTGTATGAGTAACTGTTCATTTTATATTTGTGTTTTTGTTTTTCAAATTTGAATTGGTTAATACATATTGTTAAACCTTCTGTAGGAATTCGCCTTTTAATCTGCAGTACGTATCTAGCATGTAACTTTAATATGTAATAGTTTGTAATAAGAATATAACTAACCCACAGACAAGCTTATCAAAGCTTTGTGGGCACTCGAATAAAATGTAATCTAGGTGCCCGTTAGGGCGCCGCAGCCAAGCCGCGGTGCGCTACACACTCTGGCACCTTATACAGCAAGCAGAGTTGGGGTGATTTCGAGGTGTTACCCAGCCGTCATGAAACGTGATGTGAACTTGAAAACTATCAAAATCGAGGGGATTTAGGTACCCGACAACACATGCCAAATTTGGTTGGGGTACGAGCATTCCTTCTTGGTGAAAATATAACTTGAAACATGCTCAAAATCACTTTAAGGATGTTAGTTACAACTACTATCTTATTTGTCAGTTTCAATTGCCCAGCGATTCTGACCAAACGGGTGGGCTACAATGTTCATATTTTACATTGACATAAAGGGTTCAAAAAATTGAAAAGTTGGAAAAGTTTGCTGGAAGGCTTCCAAATAAAGGTTTCAATATAAGCCTTATACAAGAATATAATCAACAAGTAACAATAGTTACTTGACAATGTTCGCCTACATTGTTTACAAAAAGCAAGTCTTTGGGCCACTTGATATTTTACATCCTATTGTTAATAGGTAATTCCATAGAAATTAAATCAACTTTGATAAAATTATTATATTTTAACAAATAATTTTGCAATGGAACTTGAAAAACTAATGAGATCCCACACAAAAAACTTGTAAAAATACTGTTTGCGTTTGGACTTAGGTCCTGCTGTCAATCTTTGAATTTCCCTAGATTTATGTGTGGTGATTTGCATACTAAACGTTTTTTTGCCTGTTTTGCATATCAAATGTTAATTTTATTTAGTAATTAATTTCATTTTGATTAGTAATTAGAAACGTAAATCAAGCTTCAGTCCTAATTGAATGTCGATATTAAAATTGTAATCAATGTGAACAGCAAGGAATAGCTCAAGGTTTGAGAAACATCTTGAAGCTAGATTTCTTCCAAATCAAAACACAACTACATAGTGCAGATAAATAATTAGTTTTAAAGGGAACGGTTTGAATGAAAGTTAATCTCGCAGGAGACATATGTCTCGAAATGTTGTAAGGATTGTCGGGCTCTTAAGCCAGCTGGGCGACAACTAGTCGGCGATTTAGCGCGGTCGAATTGCTTACCTGGCCTAGAAAAGCTGAGGGTATCGTGGATTCCGAGTACAGCTATGCAGTGGCGACGAATTGCTTTTTGATATAATAGGGGCAGAGTTAACTGGACTCTTTTGCCAAAAGGTCCAAAGTCCCTCGAGCTTATTTTGGGTAGAGGCTGGCAGCGCGGCGAGTTGAGGCAAACATATCCACAGTGCGGGCAGCGGGAAAGTCACGGGGACATTGGTATCTTTTCAACTCGGCTGCTATAGCGGCAAGGCTATAACATTAGCGCAAGCCTACATTTTCAAGAAAAATCTGTCAGTTCCCACTCTTTTCTAAGGATTCATTCATTCAGAACTACAGCTAAGAAACAAACAATTTTTGTATGCAAACAACTACTAATACTAATCGTGAATATTTGGTCGTGTAGGCCCCTTCTTTAGGCCAACGTCTTGATCTACAGGGTTTATGTGGCGAAATTAATATGGACATTGTTATTTTGCATGTAGCATGTTATTTGTGTAAACCATTTAATGACTTTTTTACTAGATAGGATTAAATCATAGGCATAGCCGCCTAGACTATTTTTTTGCATCATCAACATTATAGCAAATTCCCAATAAAATATATTATATTCCCTTGTGTTTCATCGCCTTGCCTGCTGTAGGCCTCTTTTTATGTCAATATCCACCTTGTTACTCTCATATCAATTAATCATAGTTAATTGTTAATTAGTTATGATATTATATTTTAAAGTCTTTGAAAAATAAAAATTATATTAGAACTGTACAAAACTTAAAATAATAAATGGATAACATCAATTTTGACACCTATCAACAGACTTCGAATATAATATTATTGTGGTGTCCTTGCACACCACTAGTAGTAGTAGTAGGATTTAGTACCTAATGGTAGTAATTATGCTTCAATTCATATTACTATTTATTAGATACACATAATACACTTGATACATGGTTATGCACATTTATGTAGATGTTTCCCAGTAAGAACCACAGAGGAATGGCGTCGGGAAAACGCCCCTTCTTTACCAAAAACTCTTTAGTACACAATTACAGTTAGTACAACCCTTGAACTGCTGTGGTGCAGTTCATACCACTGGTAAACTTAGGAAGTAAAGGCGTGGCCTGTAAATATAGGTACCGCCTACTCAGACCTAGTTCCTACATTATCTGGATACATTACAATTCCCCTAGGCTTAATTTCAAAGCAGGGTAACACCAGGAAAAAAACAAATAAAACATAATGAATACCAGCATGATCAGAAATTTTACAAGAATGGTTCTTACATACTAATGTTCTCCTACTGGCTACTCTGTAGGCACCAAATGATAACATAACGAAACTAATGAATATTATTATAATACAGAATTTTTCAAGAATAGTTCTTACATATCATTGTTACACATCAACCGTACTTTGGGTTTTCTTAATTTTACAGGGTATCGTTTCTCAACCCTGGCCCAGAAGGCTTTTCCAAGGCCGGAGTAGTGGTGGCTGGAGGTGACGTATTATGGGTTTTCCCTGATCTGAAACAACTCAACCACTGTATCCTGACTTGGAGAAGTGTTCTGTTCACCTTCCTGCATTTCCCACTAACTCATCATCCTTGTACATTTTCAATATTACTTTGTACCTCAATCTCCCTCTCCGCATTATACGGCGGGTCTTTACAACATTACTCCGATCAGCTTATAACTGTTTTAACATGTCTTTTTCCACCCCTATGTCCTCCCCCTGGACATAAACTTTATACGTGACTGGACCTAACTGTTGGAGTATTTTGCCTTGAATCCTTTTCTGTTTCTGATTACCTCTATAATCCCTTATCAGCACTCTGTCATCAACTGCAAAGGACATTACTCTAGAACCATGTGCATTCTGTTTTTGCTTAGACTGTTGCTGTTCACGAAAAGAGGATGTGCTTGGGAAGATCGCATCTAACCTAGTTCTGCATACTTCTATTGAAAAATAGCTTAGCCGGATTTTCCCCCTGTTGTACAATGAAACCGTATTTCTATACAACAAAAGGAACTTAGAAATAGCTTGATTCCAATCGGATCCAGACTCTAGTATGGACGTTATTTTGGATTTGAAAGTTCGAACCAGTTTTTCGGCTAATCCATTTGGTAGCGGGATGATATGGAGGGGAAAAATTTTGTCGAATAAACCCTTGGACTGCAAAACTGTTTGAACTCTGCTGACTGGAATGGAGGACCATTGTCTGATACTACTAATTTGGGTACAAACCCAAATTTCGCAAAGAGGTAACGAAGTCTTCGAATAGTATGGGACCGCCGCGGTAGATGGAACTTCAAAATTTCCCCCCATTTGGAAAATGCGTCCACTAACACCCGAAACATTTTTGAATGAAGAGGACCCAGAAAATCAAGATGAAAACGTTCAAAAGGTTTTGTTACATTCTCCCAAAAATGCAAACTGTGCCTTTCCGGTGCGGCCTGTGAGCTTTAAAAAACTTATGCAAGAAGCAGCTAACTCTTCGATTTGTTTATCTATGTTAGGCCACCAAAAGTACGTACGTGCAAGTCCTTCATTTTCACTACTCCTAAATGGCTGTCATGTAGTTTGGCTAAGAAAAGAGCTGAATTTGGATGGTATAATCACTCGATAGCCCCACATGAGAACTCCATGCTCAACTGAAAGTTCTAAACGTTTGTAGTAAAAGGGCATTAGCTCGTGCTAAACCTGTAGTTGATTCTGGCCACCCCTTACTACAAAATTGTACACTTTCGATAAAAAACTGTTACTTCGCGTTTCCTTTGCTATGTCTTTGCAAGACATTGGTAAGTTACTAGAAAATTTACAAAATTAATGTAGGAAGTATCTGCATCGGCAGATTCTTGTACATTTGAGAGGAAGTCGCGAAAATGCATCCGCTACATTATCGCGAGACTTAACATACGAAATGTCAAATGAAAAACCAGAAGAAAGAATGCATACCTCGCAATCGACTGGCCCGGGCCCTCACTGGAATACCACGTTTAGGACCGAATATAATCGTCAAGGCTTGGTGATCAGTTTCCAGTAGAAAATGTCTGCCATACAAGTATTTAAAATTTTTTTGTACACCCAATAGATGCTTAGGGCTTCTCTATCATCTGGAATAATGTACTTCATGTTTGGTCAAGGGGCGGGAACAATAGGGAATCGGCTGCTCCGAATTGTCTGGCAAACATGCACTAAGACTGCGCCCAACCCCTACGCACTAGCATCGCATACCAATTTTAAGGGTTTATCAGGGTCGTTTGTGTGTTTTAAAAGAGGATTAGATGACAAGATTTTTTTGACTTTATCAAAAACCACCCTACAGTTATGATCAAATTTGAATTCCGCACCTTTCCAGTAAATGGTACCATGGTTTCAACAAAGAAGCCATGTTCGGAATGAACTTGCTGTAAATGTCACAAGACCTATTAAGTCTCGTAGCTGTGAAATATCCTGAGGACATGGTGCATTAATACTGCATCTTCTTTTGGGAGGGACGCAACCCTTCCGATCAAGGTAATTCCCATTTTATGACACAGAATCTTGGAAGAATTGACATTTACTTCGCTGTACTGGAAACCACTTTCCACTAATCGGCCTAGAAAATCGTTCCAATCGTTCGGAATGTTTTGTCGTGTTCTACCTGTAACTAGGAGATCATCCAGAAATACTCTAACTCCTGGAATATCGGCTAACAATTGGTTCCATAATTCTTTGAAAATACCAGGTGCGGACGATACTCCGTACGGAATCCTATTGAACCTAAACAGACCTTTATGAGTAGTAATAAACTACATACTTTTTTGAATCTTTTGTTAATTCAATTTGTGGTAGGTCCCTAGTCAAGTCTATTTAGTAAACTGCTGACCGCCTTGTAGTGTTGCAAAAAGTCATCGATCCTTGGAACAGGATATCTATCAGTCTCTAACACGGGATTGAGTGTTAGTTTAAAATCGCCACATTGCGAACACTGCCATCTTCTTTTGGTATGGAACTATAGGAGTACCCCACTCGCTATAATCCACTGGCGTAATAATACTAGATTAGTTAATCTCTCTAACTCTGCTTCTACCTTTGGGGCGTAATGAAAACGGTAGATGCCTAGCTTTATAATATTTGGGTATAGCATTTTTTTTAACATGTAAGCTACCTTTAGCTTTAGTAAATGTTCCTAACCCTTCCTGAAATACTTTTGGAAATTTTGCAATTAATGCTTCCACTGCTGCATTATGCTCTACTTCACTGAATGTACTGTACCAGCCTGTGGAGGCTCCCCCTTCATGTTGTTGCACATTCAACAATCCGGTAATCCAATTTTCACCAAACAAGGTTAGTAACCAATCTCTGCCTAGAATAGGAGGACCACCATTTGCAATGACCTGTCCATGGTAAAGAATGGAACCTGTCCACCTTTAACTTACTGTTGGCGCAAGGGGGAAGATGTACACGCGACCTAGAGTTCTAGTTGAGAGAGTTCTAGAACTGCCCTAGGTAGTGAAGGGGAGTGGACTGTAATAAATGAGCGATGGAAATATAGGGAGAGGGATAGTGCGGTAGGAGCTATTACCACATACCTGGTTGGACGTACTGTTAGTCGGACGTGCGGATGACGTGTAGACGTGCTGGCAAGGGATGGAGCAGGCGAGATGACACGGCAGTGGCGCGTAGATAGGCACTATGTTTGAACTACACTAAGTTTGCGAGAGAGTTATGATATTATATTAAACTATGAATAACACAAAACGTGAGGTTGCCCAGAGAGAGGCGAGATTTTAGAGAACGCACACGCACAGTAGCTAACGTGGCGAGAGAGAGAGGTGCTGTCAGTACACTTGCGTACGTGACGCGTAGAACAGTTGAGTTCATTACACTGCACTGAGTTCTGTACGTGGCCGATCATACAGTCGCTAATCGGCTCAAAGTACTATGGTCAGCATTTGTGATAATAGATGCGTAGTGACACTGTTGAGGGATAGTTGAATTATATGGAAGGAAATTAATTCAAGCGGGAGAATTCAAAATGGAATGCGCGTAAACACTTACATTTTACCATCACCACTCCTTTTGGTGTGATGCTATGCTTGGCATACGTTTGTAAAGTTAAATTCGATGGTTGGAATACAAGGTGCTTGAGATATTGTTCAAAGAATTTGAAAGAGACTGCGGTTCTGCAACCCGGGGTTAATGCATGCTCTAATATCCTCCGAATTACTGGCACAATATTGGAGGCATACATCTGTCTTGAGTTCAATTGAACAATACCTAGAAACATCCGGGTTATCCACTGTGTATCTGTCATAGATAAGACTGCGTGGCTTATCCCCTTTCTTTGAATTACCTGTTTTTTCCAAAAAATTT
>JAMZAV010008570.1:0-52028 GCA_024449915.1 Sweltsa coloradensis
GAAACCGAAAAGACAAAACGATGACGTGAGAAACCCCCTCCCCTTACCCGTGGCTGGTTTGACAGCATGGGCCCTTACCCCCCCCCCCCCCCCCCTTAGGCTAGAGTGGTGCATTATGACCTAACGGTTGACGCGTCCTTAATCCAAATAAACCAAAAAAAAAGAACTCAATTAAAATAACCCCGTCTGGGCCCGGGGTAGAATTGGCCCAGAGCATGGCTCTGCTAATCGTAAAAGGCGATTCAAGAGAAAAAGTCCACCTCGCAAACATCAGCTAGAAAGAGCGGAGTATCTTACTCCCCCAAACTAGAGGCGAGCTCTGGCAATCGTCGTCGGGGACCTTGCCCCCTTCCCTTGACGACCCCCCGGCGACGATGACAATGACACAACGAACGATGACACAGACGATGACGACCGCGACGTGAGAAACCCCCCTTCCTCCCCTTACCCGTGGCTGGTTCTGACCAGCATGGGCCCTCCTCCCCCCCCCTTAGGCTAGAGTGGTGCATTATGACCTAACGGTTGACGCGTCCTTAATCCAAATAAACCAAAAAAAAAAAGAACTCAATTAAAACTCATTAATACACAATATCACAGGCGGCGCAATATGAACGAGGCGGTTGAAACGCCCTAGTTTCTCATCCCGTCTGGGCCGGGATAGAATAGGCCCAGAGGCATGGCTCTGCTAATCGTAAAAGGCGATTCAAGAGAAAAAGTCCACCTCGCAAACATCAGCTAGAAAGAGCGGAGTATCTTACTCCCCAAACTAGAGGCGAGCTCTGGCAATCGTCGGCGGGGACCTTGCCCCCTTCATGACGACCCCTCGGCGACGATGACAATGACACAAAGAACGATGACAAAGACGATGACGACCGCGACGTGAGAAACCCCCCTTCCTCCCCTTACCCGTGGCTGGTTCTGACCAGCATGGGCCCCTCCTCCCCCCCCCCCCCTTAGGCCAGAGGGTGCACTATGACCTTACGGTTGATGCGTCCTTAATCCAAATAAACAAAAAAAAAAAAGCCCTAGTTTCTCATGTCGTCGTACCTGGAGCAGCAGCTTCTAGCAGCATCATTAAAGGCGCGGATAAAGGAAGTCCTTTTTGCTAACATCAGCTGGTATGTAGAGGAGTAAAGTAAGCGCCTACTTCCCGAAACTAGAGGCGAGCTCTGTAGGTCGTCATCGGGGAAGTCTCCCCGTTTCCTTGACGACCTTCCTGGCGGCAACCACGACAATTCCTCTTTCCTCCCCCTACCCGTGGCTGCTTTCTGACCAGCATGGGGTACTCCTCCCCATATCCCGTAGGCTAGAATGGAGCACTATGACCTAATAATTAACGCACCATTAATCGAAATAAACTATTTTAAAACTAAAGAAACTAATTATATTATCTGCCGGTATCATCCTTAGCATTTGATTTCGTTCTATTCGAACTATGCTAACAACAAACTTAATATCACATAGTTGCACCTTGCAGACATCACCTAGCAATTAGGGGTAATGACGACCACGACGTAAAAACCCTTCACCCCCCCCCCCCCTTCCCCGTCTAGGTCCGGGGTAGAATTGGCCCAGAGCATGGCTCTGCTAATCGTAAAAGGCGATTCAAGAGAAAAAGTCCACCTTGCAAACATCAGCTAGTAAAAAGGGTAGTATATTACTCCCCGAATCTAGAGGCGAGCTCTGGCAATCGTCGCCGGGGACCTTGCCCCCTACCCTTGACGACCCCCCGGCGACGATGACAAAGACAATCACCACGAACAATGACAAAGACAATGACGAACGCGACGTGAGAAACCCCCCTTCCTCCCCTTTCCCGTGGCTGGTTCTGACCAGCATGGGCTCCCCCCCCCAGGTTAGACTGGTGCATTATGACTTTACGGTTGACGCGTCCTTAATCCAAATAAACTAAACAAAACAAAAAAATAATTGTTGTTGTTGTTGTTGTTGTTTCTTTTTCACACAATTTCATTCGTTGTTGTTTCTTTTTCACACAATTTCATTCTAAATACTGATATATCGGACTTCAATTCACAATTGTCCTAACTCCAATATCCCTCCAGTTAGTCACCTGAAGAGGGTCATACTTATATCGATTAGCTCTGATGTGTACCTTACAGCGAGCATCCTTTAATATGCGGGTTGTGTTACGACCTCTAGTTTCAGATTTTGAAGGCTCACAAGCTTCCTCCTGTGTAAATAATAAATTAAATCATTACCTCTTCACAAACACTAGAAAACAACATGGGGCATATCGGAACAGGCTCTCTGTAACTGGCGTGTGTAATGTACATTACTTGAACGGTACATGTTACACAACACGCCATCAGGCTGTAGAGGAGATGCAGAACTTTCTTTTAAGATGCGTTCATCTTTCTACACGCCGCTATGTGTTTATGTAACACGAGAATGGGTGAAAACTACATGAATCTATTTAATATGGACTATGTTATATTGACACTTATGAAGCGCATTATAATTATGTGGGCCCGTGGTAGAATTGGCTAAGAGCATGGCTCTGCTAATTGTAAAAGGCGATTCAAGAGAAGAAGTCCACCTCGCAAACATCAGCTAGTATGAAGGGTAGTATTTTACTACCCGAAAAAGAGGCGAGCTTTGGCAATCGTCGCCGGGGACCTTGCCCCCTTCCCTTGATGACTCCTCGACGACGATGAAGACAATGAAAACCACGAACGATGACGAAGACAATGACGACCGCGACTGGAGAACACCCTTTTCTTCCCTTACCCGTGGCTGGTTCTGACCTGCATGGGCCCCTCCTCCCCCCCCCCCCTTAGGCTTGAGTGGTGCATTATGACCTAACGGTTGACGGGTCCTTAATCCAAATAAACCAAAAAATTGACGCGCCCTAATAAATAAATAAACGCAACATTTTTTGTGTTATCGTAATATAATGATGACGGCGATGAACTTTCTCATGTTCGCATTCAAAGTATTCACATCAAACACTTTATGTTCTATTCAAATAAATAATTTTTCCCGTCTGCTAATAGTAAAAGGTGAAGAAAGGGAAAAAGTCCATCTCGCAAACTATTTTACTCCCCGAAACAGAGACGATCTCAGGCGGTCGTCGTCGGAGACTTCTCCCTCTTACCTTGACGACCTCCCCCATGACGATGACCATAACAACACAAACGATGACGAATACAATGACGACACGACATGACCCCCCTACCCGTGACTGGTTCTTACCAGGCAGGGATTTTCATTTTTTCATCGACGACGACTCCCATAGCATGTTTCTGGTTTTGGGGAGTAATATACACTCCATTAATGACTAGCTGATGTTAGCAAAATGCACTAGAGGCGAGTCTAGTAGTCGTCGTTGGGGACCCATCTCCCTTCCATTGACGACCTCCCCGACGCCGACGACAATGGCAAAGATGAATACAAGGACGGGAGTATACATTATGCTCCGAAACTAGAGGCGAGCTCTGGAGGTCGTTGTCAGGGAACTATCCCCTGTCCCTCGACGACCTCCACGACGACGATGACAATGGCACAACGAACGACGACAAAAACGATGATGACCATGACGTGAGAACTCCCCCTTTCCTCCCCTTACCCGTGGCTGGTTCTGACCAGCATGGGCCCCTCCACCCATATCCTCTAGGCTAGAGTGGTGCATTATTAGCTAACGGTTGACGCACCCTTAATCCAAATAAACTGAAATATGATACTCCTAGACTGGTAATTATTAAATTAGCAGTTTAGCACCAAATAAGAATAGGGAAACGCGCCAAGTATAATGAAGCGTGCAACAGAGCCTTGCATATACAACAATGTGAGAGTAGGCCTACCACGAGGTGATACCAAGGAAATCGACTTTCACACTCGAAACCTAATATCGAGAAAATTCTGATAAATATTGTGAGGACACTGAATTTTATTTAAATTATGTATACAAGATAAGTGTGTTTGCAATACGGTGGTATACTTTATGCGTATACGAGATGAATTAGCTTCACAAATGAACAATGTCATCATAACAAAGAATAAAAAAATACGAAAAAATGAAAAATTTACTAAAATTTGTAGATTATTTTTTATTTGAAACATTACTAAAAGGACGGATATAGGCTGGGTGAAAGTGGGGGCGAGGGGGGGGTAATTAGAATTACAAATTGTAATGTGAACAGAATAATAAGGGTTAGGGGTTGCAAATGTTTGAAGATGATGTAAATTAAAAGAATTACATATAAAAACACATTACAATTTGAGTTTAAAGCTTAAAATAAGAAATAGCATATAATTTGGAACTCAAGTCAAAATTCGACGGTTAAAATTTAAAATTTAGAATAATGAAATAAATTTGACCCGATAGGGTTATTTTACCTGTGTGAAAACATCTTGGCTGGAAATAACTTCCTCAAAACGCAGAGAAAGTTTATATTCACACGGATAAGGTCGATCACAGATTAACTATGTTATCACTATTTTACGTAAAACAATTTAGTAATCATTGTTTCTTTGAAAGCTATCACAAAAAATTAAACACAACACAAAATTTTATATATTGTGATATTAAAAATAAATGTGTAGTTAAAACCAATCAATCAATCAATCGATTAACCGCTGAGGCAACCAAGTCGATAATATTGAAACAAGAGCACACGGCAACATCTCCGTAGGCCGCACTTCGCACTACTGACGAAAACTAGCGAAAACAACTAAAAATATTCCAACAAACGCAAGTGTTCTCCGCTGTTGGCCAATGGGATTGGGTAAAAGATGCAACCTATGGCCAATACAACCGCTATGTCGTCCTCCTCCTTCCATGCCCCTACTTTCCTCCCACCTAGTCACGTCGCAACAATTCTTACACTTATTTTAAGTGAATGCCACGGTCAACAGAGCGCATCCAAAAAGCACTGCGGCATGGAACAAGAAACATGTGAGATAGATTCAAATATTACCCGCTAAATGACGCAATATGACCTAACCGGTTGAAGCGACATCGTCGTCAAATACGTTGTTCCGTAATTTTGTTTTTAAATACAAAAATTGAACCAATGATGCTTTTGAAATTAACCAACCGAAATTGTTTATCATGGTTAAGTTCATTAATCTCCATCACATCGTTTAATATACAACTTGCAAGCGTTTTTATAACTTGCAAGAGTTTTTCCGAAATTATCATTTCGCCCGTCTGGACCCGGGGTAGAATTTGGCACAGAGCATGGCTAATCGTAAAAGGCTTGGAAAGAGAAGTCCATCTCGCAAACATCAGCTAGTAATTAGGGGAGTATTACTCCCGGAAACTTGAGGAGAGCTCTGGTTGTTTTCGTCGGGGACCTCTCCCCTTGACGACCTTCCCAACGACGACGACTATGACAACACGAACAATGACAAAGACGACGTCGACCGCGACGTGAGAATCACTCATTTTTTCTCCCCTTACCCGTGGTTGGTTCTGACTCTCATGAGACTTTTCTCTCCATAAATATCCCCTACACTAGAGTGGCGCATTATGACCTAACGGTCATAAACTTGAAATAAACTTGCATTGCCAAATTTAATTACTTCAAAAAACTTCAATCGTCATCATTTTCATTTATTTCATAGACTAAAAATAAAAATAAAAATAAAGAACAGATTCAATTTGTTGTAACTTACAATATTACAGGCAGCGCAATTGAAGAAGGTCTACCCTTGATTCTCACGCGGTCTTTACTTGGTTTTTACTTGTTTGAGTAACACCCTCATCACCCTCCCCCCTAACCAGTGGCTGGTTCTGACCAGCATGGCCCCTCCACCCCATATCCCCTAGGCTAGAGTGGTGCAATGACCTAACGGTTGACGCGCCCTTAATCAAAATAATCGAAATAAACTTATGTGAATGAATTTCATTTTTAAAGTATTCACCCAGTTGGCAGTCCAGATTATTCCGAACCAATAAACCCAGTTGACGTTATCGACGACTACGACTATGACCACGACGATACGAACGATGACAAAGACGACCACGATGTGAAAAACACCCATTCACTCCCTTACCAGGGGCAGCCGCAGGGGCTGGATCTGTCCAGCACAGTAACCCCACACCTTTTAGACTTGAGAAGAGTATTATGACCTTAAATATACTAAACTCAAACGATTAATCATGACAACGGAAGTGACGCGCCCTAACCAAGTAAACCACAATTATTATAATTTTATTGTATTTTTAGCATGGAAAAATATATTTAAAAAGCAACGGCAAACTCAATGCATTATAACTTGTATATCACAGGCGGCGCAATGACCTACCCGGTTGAAGCGCCCTAGTTTCTCACTTCATTTTAATTCTAGAACGTGAATCTCTTACCAATTCCCCCCCTTCCTACCCGTGGCTGGTTGTGATTAGCATGGGACTTTCCTCCCCACATCCCTTGAGCTAAAGTCTATCTATCCATGAAGTACAAAGTGACCATCGACGGACGCGTCGGGTATAGGTATGAGGCACTGCTAAGGGTTGTCGCTTGTAGTCGTAAAATAGAAGCTGAGGGTTTTATACCTGCTGTATTCTCTTCCTGTTATTTTATTCAATTTATTTATTGATATTTTTTTGTTTAATTGCAAATATCTAATAACGTTGTTAAAATATTAAGCGTGAGTCTTGAATTTCATTTTTTGGACGAAATTCTACGACAAAAACTGACTGAGTTACGGATAATGCTTCTATAATATATTCTGATAATATTATTTAAATAATATAATAATATTTATATATTTCAGTCAGTTTTTATCGTAGACACTAGGGAAAAAAAGCATTTCATAACTCAAGATACACATTTGAACCACGTTATTAAATATTTGCAATTATAAAAAAAATAAATCGCTGAATAAATTATTTTCATCGCAATATATTTGAAATGTGCGGAGGCAGTTAGAAAAAAAACGTGTTCGCTCCCAAGTTCGGTCACGCCAAAAAAGGTGGAAAGGGAAAAATGCAGACAATAGACGGGACGACCAATCCCGGTCTCGTCCGCCGATGGTCACTTTGTACCTCAAGGATGGGTAGACTTTAGAGTGGCGCATTATATAACCTAACTGTTAACGAGCCCTTAATCGAAATAAACTATAAGTACTGCTTCACTATATTACATCCGTTTTAGGCCTCAGTATTGATGTTAGGAAAGGGAAAGGTTTGCGGTGTGAGCAGCCACTTCGGAAATGACGAAAACATATAATTTAACGTAAGAGGAGGTAGGTAGCCTACATACATAGGTAATCTGACTATCTATGCAAATCACGCAAGGAAAGGCCCACGCACAATTAAGACGACGCAATATGTGCTGCATACGTAAGTTAGTACGGATGTGGTACATTTGAAAGAAGAGTATGTCATAGTTTTGTGATAGCCCACAGTCCCGTGCACATGCACTCTCTTAATCTGATAATGAATCTGTCTAGCTCATGGTCAGTCCAAATAATAATAATTATTAACCAAAATTATAAGTAATATGTAATTATTAGTATTTTTACTAAGTTTAATTCATTTCTCTAATTAATTGAATAATTTTTACAATAATCATCTTTCATTTTCCTTATCAGCTATAGCACGTATAGTGTTCTATATTTTTCTTATTAATATTGATAAATTTTAAAAAATATGTATATATAATATATATTAATATTTATAGGACACACACGTCTAACTCAAGGATATCTCTTAACCGGAGAAAAGGTTATTCCCAGATGTGACACTTGTGATGTACCTTTAAACACATCATATGCTAGCAGAATGTACCAAATATGATGCCATGCGCACACAATTTGATCCCTCAAAATCATATGAAGAACTTCTATCAAATGACAACGGTGACAAACTTTCTAAATTTCTCGTCCAAAGTAATCTATTTAACAAAATTAAATGCACATCATAACATTTCTTTAATTAATTAATTTTCATTCACAAACAAACTTTTGTTTTGCTATTACTATAATCATCATCATCATCATTTTATTTTGTTATATATACACTTAGAAAATAATCTAATCATCAAATACACCATTAACTCATCTCATCAACTTTCAATTTCACAGTCAGCGCAATATGACCTAACCGGTTGAAACGCCCTAGTTTCTCAAGCCGTCGTCGTTATTTCTCATTAGCATCAAGTGTACAAGAGTTGTACTATATTTTTATTCTTAATTGTATAATTGTATTATTTTTATAACATTCATCTTATTATTTTCCTTATCAGCTAGTAGGCCTACTTTGTGGAGTATATTAATCCACGAAACAAAAGAGGCGAGGTGAGACTTCCACCTCTCACGCCCTTTGCCCGTGACTTTCTGTCCAGCATGGGCCCCTCCCCCCCCCCCCCCCCTTAGGCTAGAGTGGTGCATTATGACCTAACGGTTGACGCGTCCTTAATCCAAATAAAAAAAAAACATAAAAACAGGTAGTGTCCTCTTTGCATCTCTTAGGCAAGAGTAACGCATTATGACCTAACGGTTGGCCCAGAGCATGGCTCTGCTAATCGTAAAAGGCGAGGAAAGAGATCTCGCAATCGTCAGCTTTTACGTAAACAAACATAAACATACTCCTTGAAACTATATGCGAGCTCTGGCCATCGTCGTCGGGGACCTACCATTGGAAAAAAAGCGATGAAAGAGATAAAGCCTATCTCGCAAACATCAGATAGTATAGGGGAGTGATTTACTTCCCGTAACAATAATAATATATAGATGCAAAATGGTATACCCGTGGCTGGTTCTGACCAGCATCCTCCCCTACCTCCCTTAGGCTAGAGTGGTGCATTATGACCTAACGGTTGACGCGTCCTTAATCCAAATAAACCAAAATCGTCGGGGACCCCTCTTCTTCCACTTGATGACCTTATCGACGACGACGACGACAATGACAATATGAACGATGAGACCTTGAAAACCCCCTTTTCTCGCCTTTCCAGTGGCTGGTTCTGACCAGGTTCTGACCAGCATGGGATTTTTCCCCATATTCCCTATAGGCATGAGTGGCGCATTATGATCTTACGGTTGGCGCGCCTTTAATCTAAATGAACTTTATTTTGCTATCTCTATATAATTTTCTTTTCTATTACAAACTTGGAAAAAATATCAAACCATATCAAACCAATATCACAGGCGAGCAATTGAATGACCTAAACGGTTAAAGCGACCCAGTGTCTCATGTAGTCGTTGTGATCACATCAAGGGAAGCTTTTCATCAATTTTACAAAACCCTTCGTAAATTATTATCTGGGCCCGGGTAGAATTTGGCCCAGAGCATAGCTCTGCTAATCGTAAAAGGGCCCCGTCTGGGCCCCGGGGTAGAATTGGCCCAGAGCATGGCTCTGCTAATCATAAAAGGCGATTCAAGAGAAAAAGTCCACCTCGCAAACATCAGCTAGTAAGAGCGGAGTATCTTACTCCCCAAACTAGAGGCGAGCTCTGGCAATCGTCGTCGGGGACCTTGCCCCCTTCCCTTGACGACCCCCCGGCGACAATGACAATGACACAACGAACGATGACAAAGACGATGACGACTGCGACGTGAGAAACCCCCCTTCCTCCCCCTACCCGTGGCTGGTTATGACCAGCATGGGCCCTTCCTCTCCCCCCCCTTAGACTAGAGTGGTGCATTTTGACCGAACGGTTGACGCGTCCTCAATCCAAATAATCCACAACGAACGATGACAAAGACGATGACGACCGCGACGTGAGAAACCCCCCTTCCTCCTTTTACCCGTGTCTGGTTCAGACCAGCATGGGCCCCTTCTCCCCCCCCCCCCCCCCTTAGGCTAGAGTGGTGCATTATGACCTAACGGTTGACGCGTCCTTAATCCAAATAAACTAAAAATCGTAAAAGGCGAGGAAAGGGATAAATTCCATATTGCAAACATCAGGTAGCAACTAGGGGAGTACTCCCTGAAATTAGAGTCGTCGTCGGGGAACTTTCTCTTTCTTTACAATCTCCCCGACGACGACAACCATGATAACACGAACGATGAGAAAGACGATGACGTCCGTAACGTGAGAAACACCCCCTTTCTACCAGCCATTATTACCAGCATGGGACTTTCCCCTCCATATTTCCCAGGCTAGACCCCCGTCTGGGCCCAGCGTAGAATTGGCCCAGAGCATGGCTCTGCTAATCGTACAAGGTAATTCAAGAGAAAAAGTCCACCTTGCAAACATCAGCTAGAAAGAGCGGAGTATTTTACTCCCCGAAACTAGAGGCGAGCTCTGGCAATCGTCGTCGGGGACCTTGCCCCCTTCCCTTGACGACCCCCCGGCGACGATGACAATGACACAACGAACGATGACAAAGACGATGACGACAGCGACGTGAGAAACCCCCTTCCTCCCCTTACCCGTGGCTAGTTCAGACCAGCATGGGCCCCTCCCCCCATATCCCCTAGGCTAGAGTAAACGGTTTACGCGTCCTTAATCCAAATAAACCAACAAAAAACAGGCTAGAGTGGTGCATTATGACCTATCGGTTATCGCTCTTAATTCAATTTTAAAGTCGACTCCGGAAAGTGTTATCTTATATAATCAATCAGATTTTAATTAAATAAATAAATAAATAAATAAAAATAATAATAGAGTTACTGGATGCATAAGAATGTTTAAATATTTTCTCTCCTTCATAAAGGGGTATTCACCCGCTAACTAAAAAAAAAATCCTTCAGGCTAACTTAAGTATAATTTAGAAAGAAACAGAAAAAATATTTGGTCCATCATAACCCGAGAAAACATTGTCAAATTTGTTAATTTTATAGATAGGTCCCATTGACAAAAATCTACCATATGAAATAACATGAGCACGATCTTTATGCCCCGTGACATTGGAGAATGTTGATTCAAAAAAATATTGGCCAACATTGACGTACTCGGCAACCTTTTCTGTAAATTCGCTGTATTTTGTTTTGTAATTTGGGCAAGTGGTTCGGTGAAAATATGCTGATTACCAAGACGGGGTTTGATTTTGGAATGCATATTTTTGCGTGTTTGAGTGTATATTTGTGCAGAGTTTCAAGACACGATGTTATAAACGGCCATTTTAGATTGGTAGGATGCTTCAATATGTGGAACAAAAAAAAAACAGGTTTAAGCCGATTTATGAAATTCCCCAAAACGCGCATCATACACATTTCTTTAATTTCTTTATTTTTTTCATTCACATAAATAACTTTTGTTTTCCTATAACTATCATCATCATCATTTTATTTTGTTATATAACTTATACACTAAAAAAAATCTAATCATCAAACACACCATTAACTCATCTCATCAACTTTCAATATCACAGGCGGCGCAATATGACCTAACCGGTTAAAGCGCCATAGTTTCTCACTCTCAACTGTCGTCGGTCAATTAAGTTTATTTTCAAGAATAATTTTAACACGGATATCAACAACGTTTTTAACAAACATATCGCCTTTAAATTGGCTAAAAGACAATATGTTGGACATTGTCCATTTTGCGGCGGATGACTGAAGATCGTTCTAAGACAACGCACTGGGTACTTGGTGGTGCCACATGACCCCCCCCCCCCCCTTGGCCAGAGGGTGATAGAAAGTTGGCGCCATGCAAATGCTGAATTATCGTAAAAGGCGATTCAAGAGAAAAAGTCCACCTCGCAAACATCAGCTAGTAAGCGGGGAGTATTTACTCCCCGAAACTAGAGGCGAGCTCTGGCAATCGTCGTCGGGGACCTTGCCCCCTTCCCTTGACAACCCCCCGGCGACGATGACAATGACACAACAAATGACAAAGACGATGACGACCGCGACGTGAGAAACCCCCCCTTCCTCCCCTTACCCGTGGCTGGTTCTGACCAGCATGGGCCCCTCCTCCCACCCCCCTTAGGCTAGAGTGGTGCATTATGACCTAACGGTTGACGCGTCCTTAATCCAAATAAACCAAAAAAACCAAACCCCTTTAACCGTAATAAATCTTACAAATCCCGTAGTTAATTATAATCATCTTATTTCCGTGAGCCTTCCGTTGCTCACGCATCTCTGTCTGTCTCCACTGACTTGAACAATCGCAAGCTGGATATTACGTTTCAATCTTTACAACAACCTATAAAACTATTATGTGCATCGGGGCAGCTTCGAGATCATTGAGAAATATGTTCTGGTTTTCTGCGTCTTACGTAATCAAAATAACAACTTAATTAGATTTCCTTAGAACTCGTGTAAGTCTTACATCCAGTCGTCTTATGAGGTTAATTATCAAGTTTTGTCATCAAAGAAGAAATTTATTACTCAGAAATATAAAAATTGAATTGTAGAACAATAGATTGACCCTTGAAACGCAATGCGCAGTTGACAAATATCCTATTTAAGGTCACTGACGTAACTGAAATCGAACTGTAATGACTACGTGACGTAAATTACATTCAAGGACACAGGATCTTATAAAGACAACGAAGATTTAAATTTGATAAGGTTTAATTATTTGAGTAAGATTTCGTATTGTGTTGTAAATTATTTCGTTTGTGAGGTGATTAGAAGATTTGGTAAGCAACACAATCGAAGTAGTTTCTAGATCATTGTTGTGAATGTTGTGATGGTGGAATGAAAGCGGGCATATTGCTGTGTGTGCAACCAATGAAGTCAAAAGGTTGTAGTATTGAGAGGCAAGGAAAGAGATAAAGTCGATCGCGCAAACATCAGCTAGCAATGAGCGACTATCCCTGAAACCAGAGGCGAGCTTTGGCGGTAGTCGTCGGGGACCCTCCCTATCCTCTTACGACTTCCACGACGACGACGACTATGACAATACGGAGGATGACAACAACGATGACATCTACGGCGTCCCTACCCTTCGTCCCTCTACCCGTGGCTGCGGTTCTGACGAGCATGGGATTTTCTCGTCGGCTCGTCGGCTAGAGTGGCGCATTATGACATAAAGGTTAACGCGCCCATAATCCAAATCCCCCGTCTGGGCCCGGAGTAGAATTGGCCCAAAGCATGGCTCTGCTAATCGTAAAAGGCGATTCAAGAGAAAAAGTCCACCTCGCAAACATCAGCTAGAAAGAGCGGAGTATCTTACTCCCCGAAACTAGAGGCGAGCTCTGGCAATCGTCGTCGGGGACCTTGCTCCCTTCCCTTGACGACCCCCCGGCGCGATGACAAAGACGATGACGACCGCGACGTGAGAACCCCCCTTCCTCCCCTTACCCGTGGCTGGTTCTGACCAGCATGAACCCCTCCTCCCCCCCCACCCCCCTTAGGCTAGAATGGTGCATTATGACCTACGGTTGACGCGTTCTTAATCGAAATAAACCAAAAATGTGTTCAGATAGCTAAAGTTCACTTCAAGCTATAAAACACATGTATTCTAGTCATCATTTAGTACAAGACATCCAATTCTATTTAGAAAAACTAACCTCTAAGGGATATATAATAGAGTTTTGCTGGATACCTGGACACGTGGGCATAGAGGGAAATAAACACGCTGATCGGGCTGCTAAGGAAGCTTCCCAGCGTCGCGACGTTGATTTCAATCTAGTTCCCGTTCCAGATGTCAAGAGTGGATTCAAGCAAAGATTGTTGGATTTGCGACAAGCATCTTGGGATGTGTTGCAAAATAACAAATTGCGTAGTGTGATGCCCACATTGACTAATAAAATTCGTCCACCTACGTCTCGACTCTCACGTAGAGAAGAGGTGGTATTGTCTAGACTTCGTATAGGCCAAACACGCCTAACTCACGGATATCTCTTAACCAGAGAAAAGGTTATTCGCAGATGTGACACATGTGATGTACCATTAACCGTACATCATGCTAGCAGAATGAACCAAATATGATGCCTTGCGCACACAATTTGACCTCTCCCAATCATGTGAAGAACTTCTATCACTTGATAACGGCGGCAAACTTTTTTCTTCTTTCATCCAAAGTTATCTATGTAATAAAATTTAGTTCAAATCATACACATTTCTTTAATTTAATTTTTTTTAAATTTCCATTCACATAAATTTTTCATTTCATTTTGCTTTTACTATCATCATCATTTTCTTTTCTTATATATAACACTTAGAAAACAATCTTATCATCAAATCAGCTTTCAATATCACAGGCGGCGCAATATTTCCTAACCGGTTGAAGCGCCCCAGTCTCTCGCGTCGTCGTCGTCGTTATGTTTTCAACAATTTAAAATAAACACAATATTTTCCACGTCAATAATATTATATCGTAAAACTTGAAATTTTCAACAAAGGAGATATACCACATCTCGAAACCATGGAATCAAGATGTTCTTTCAAGTTTCGGCCTCTATTCAAAATTTTACATTTCGATCATTATCGTTCTTTTCTCCAGTTGTTGGTAGCGGTCCCTATGTCATTGTGCAAGTACATCTACCACTTCTTCGTTGACCTGTCCAAGTACTTGTTTACCATAGCTAAGAACTTCTTGTTCATCGTTCTTCTGATTGCGTTGGTCATCTTTGACTTCTACCGGTATCTGTGGAACTGCAGCAGGTAAGAAAGCACACTGTGTAACTTTCGGACATGCGTTTTAGGCAAATTGCTGTTCGCTCGCCACTGACCCACAGTGTCTGAATTTTGAACATATGTCCTAATGTGGAATTATAGGGCTTACAGTAACACATTTTAAATTTGTTTTAAAATATTTTAAAATTAAATTAGTTTTCACGAATTTTGAGTTTTTAAACTCCCAAATTGACCATATTCGTGATTTTTTCTGACTGATTAAGGCAAAAATTTTGGAAAATGTATGACCACAGGGCTGTCTATGTTACTTTATTGACAGCTTGGCAAATTTCATATACGTCGGATGCATTTTGGCCGAGCGAACAGCTATTTGCTAACAGCCAAATTGTTCCCATTCCCTCTTACTAAGCTTCCCATCGTCGCGACGTTGATTCATCTATTCCCGTTCAGATGTCAAGAGTGGATACAAGCAAAGATTGTTGTGACTTGCGACAAGCACTTGGGATGTGTTGCAAATACAATTGCGTAGTGTGATGCCCACATTGACTAACAAAATTCGTCCACCTAGTCTCGACTCTCACGTAGGAAGAGGTGTATTGTCTGAATTCGTATGGAGGCCATACCGCCTAACACACGGATATCTTTAACAGAGAAAAGGTTATTTCCATATGTGACACATGTGATTGTACCTTTAACCGTGCATATATGCTAGCAGAATGTGCAAATATGATGCCTTGCGCACACATTTGATCTCTCCAATCATATTTAAGAACTTCTATCATATGATACGTTCGACAAACTTTCTAATTTCTCATCCATAGTAATCTATTTAACAAAATTTAATTCACATCTTACACATTTCTTTCTTTTCTTTATTTTCATTTACATACATAACTTTTATTTTGCTATTACTTTCTTCATCATCAATTTATTTTGTTATTTATACACTTAGAAAACAATCTAATCATCAAACATACCTGCATTAACATCTTCTCATTTACTTTCATTCACAGGCGGCGCAATATGACCTAACCGGTTGAAGCGCCCTAGTTTCTCACGTCGTCGTCCCTCTTAACTCTGCTGTAACAAAATATCGTTCGTCCTCCTGCTTCTTGAATCTCAGATAGAGGATTGTCCCAAATTACCCCGTCTGACCCCCCCCCCATTCCTCCCCTTACCCGTGACTGGTTCTGACCAGCATGGGCCCCTCTTCCCCACAACCCCTACCAGGCTAGAGTGGTGCATTATGACCTAACGGTTGACGCGTCCTTAATCCAAATAAACAAAAACAAAATCTAAATCAACAAAAAAAACGGGGTAGAATTGGCCCAGAGACTCTTCTAATCGTACATGGCGATTCAAGAGAAAAACTCTACCACGCAAACATCAGCTTAGTCCCCAAAACTAGAGGCGAGCTCTGGTAATCGTCGTCGGGGACACTTCCCCTATCCTTTGACGACCTCCCCGACGACCGAACGATGAACGATGACAAAGACGATGACGACCGTGACTTGAGAACCCCCCTTTCCTCTAGGCTAGAGTGGAACATTATGCCCTAACGGTTGACGCGCCCTTGATTCTTAATTAACTTAGAAACCAATACAAAATACAACTACAAATTTAATTGATTAATTTCACAGGCGGTGCAATTGGACCAACTCGGTTGAAAGTGCCCTAGTTTCGCACGTCGACGTTTGAAAAATCCGATTTTTTTTTGGCCTTAAATCCAAATAAACCAAAATGTTTTACTGTTTCTAGGAAAACCAAGTTGCTATGGATCGTTGTGTTTGGACTCGCCTTGTACGTGACTCATTCCAACATGGCGCCTGGTAGTGGAGACCACTACGTCTGCATGGCGCATCAGGACGATCTAGAAGACTGGCCAGAAGAAGAGATTTCCCCGCCTCCCCCACCACCACCGCCACCTCCGATCACACCCCCTCCACGAGCACGACCGCCACCCCCCGATGAGGACCTTCCCGTGATTGTAATTCGTGTAGACAACCTCTAACTGTCGATTATGATGTGAGTTTTGAGACCACCGTCTAGAAATTGAAAGACCATGAGGAATACTCATCTAGACAAGTAAAGTCAATTGAGAAAAATTTTCACCATTCTTTCGACAAGAGGACTTCACTATCTCGTTACAATAGGAAAAAAGTGTAGTGTACATACATCTTCATGCAAAGAAAGCTCTCACAACAAATTGTTTGTCTGCAAACTACCATCAATAAAAAGCAGCTATATCACCAAAAATGGAAATTGTAAACACGAAAAAATTAAGTAGTTGTAGACAAAGAAAACTTTCAGCATGCATATGAATAAGAAGCAGCTATCCAAAACCGTAAAAAGAAATGGAAACAAAATGGTCGTTGAATATCTAGACGAAAACAGTCACGGTAAAACACTTACGTGAGTCGAGAATAGTTGAAACAATTTGCTATGTGACTATAGCCTTACAGTATCCAAACACAAATTGTGCATAAAATGTTAACATCGTCATTGAATGAAGAAAATCCGCAGCATAAACAATTGTCTCACAACCGAAGCTCCATAAAGAAAAGTCAAATACCTACAAACAACGACAAAGCGACGAGGCGACCTTGTCAACCAATTACCGATCATGTAATGTCACTTCATGGTTCGGCGGAGATGAGAACAAATGACGAGTATCGAGCGTAACCGTTTGAAGAGCTCCCACAATCAAATTATCACGTCCAACCAGGTTTCCTTAGAAGATGAAGGTCTTTGGGGGACGAGCAAATTCGTTGAAAAACTACCGAGGTCATTGAAGACAGACAATAAATAATCACTACCTACCGCATGAAATTGTAGTTTTCAATTATAGAGAATAATAATAAACTTGCATTAACTGTTCGTCTAATATTATACTATCATGTCCGAGGCTTGAATAACGACCTAGGTCAAGTAAAGTAAACAATGGCAAGTTTCCGTATGCAAACATCTTACAAGAGGAAGAGTACATGCATCCTTCAGGTAACATAGGTTAACCGGCTAGAATTAGTTAGAAAACAATATCATCATCATCAGACACAATCAACACATTTCAATAACTAACAGTATCGCAAGGTGCAATATGACCTACCCGGTTGAAGCGCCCTAGTTTCTCACGTCGTCATAGATCGTACAAGGCACAATTACTGTGAGTAATTCAAGATATAAATAATCATTCCCTCGTCTGGGCCCGGGGTAGAATTGGCCCAGAGCATGGCTCTGCAATCGTAAAAGGCGATTCAAAAGAAAAAGTCCACCTCGCAAACATCAGCTAGTAAGAGGGGATTATAATATTTCTCCCCGAAACTAGAGGCGAGCTCTGGCAATTGTCGTCGGGGACCTTGCCCCCTTCCCTTGACGACACCCCGACGACGATGACAATGACGACTGCGACGTGAGAACCCCCCTTCCTCCCCTTACCCGCGGCTGGTTCAGACCAGCATATAGGCCCGTCCTCCCCACCCCCCTAGGCTATAGTGGTGCATTATGACCTAACGGTTGACAAGTCCTGAATCCAAAAAAATATAGAACCCCGATACATTACCAGTTGAGTTGATCAAAAAGTACAATATTGAACAAGGAATTTCACATGACAATAACGACGAAATGCTAGAATTCACCTCACTCATTACTCGCGTGGAGAATCGAACCCACGAACTGCAATACCTCGTGCGCTAGCAACGTGCACATCCACAGTTAATTCGGTAAGTTATGAGAACGGCATGCAAATCGTGTGCCTACGATTTAGCGTCAAGCAAACAAACAAACTGTTTCCATTAATTGGCTATGGGAAGACGAAATGTGGCTCGTCATCGCGAGCGGAGCTGCATTCAACACGTGTAACTGTACAGACGCGACGCGACGCTACTCGAGAGGTATATACCTGGTGCGCGTGTGAAGATGGCAACTTGTTGATTACCATGACATACACCAATAATTGCGAGTGAACTCCACGGGAGTATTAGTGGTGACGACACAGAAACTAGTTGCCAGGCAACGTAGAGTTTTAACTCTGAACAAATTAGGGGCTAAGAGAGCCATAAACCTTGAACCAAATAAAACAAATTTATAAGCATTGTCATGTACGAATATATGGGTAGATCTATGATTTGATTTAAAAATTACTATACAATTCAGAAATTACAAAATCCATCACGATATTAAATATTAACCATTCCACCTACGGGAGTGTTTTCCGACCATCCACATCGAGAAACTGAAACTAAGTTTTAAAAAAATGCATAAATCAGTTTACTATTGGTTTGTAATATCCCCAGTCTAGACCCTAATTAGAAATTGGTCCAGAGCATGGCTCTACGTACTCGTAAAAGGCGATTCAAGAGAAAAAGTCCACCTCGCAAACATCAGCTAGTAAGAGCGGAGTATCTTACTCCCCAAACTAGAGGCGAGCTCTGGCAATCGTCGTCGGGGACCTTGCCACCTTCCCTTGACGACCCCCCGGCGACAATGACAATGACACAACGAACGATGACAAAGACGATGACGACCGCGACGTGAGAAACCCCCCTTCCTCCCCTTACCCGTGGCTGGTTCTGATCAGCATGGGCTCCTCCTCCCCACCCCCCTTAGGCTAGAGTGGTGCATTATGACCTAACGGTTGACGCGTCCTTAATCCAAATAAACCAATAATAATAAAATAATAAAAAAAAAGAGCAGCATGCAATTTTCCTCCCCATATCCCCTAAGTAGTCCGTGGAACAAGCGTAAAAACATTTCAAATCCGGAAACCAGCACCAAAATTTAGGAGCAGGTAAAAGACGTATTTTAGAATGTTATTTTCACGGGGGACACGCATGGTAGCAAATAAGTCACCTGTAAAAACTAACCTCTAAGGGTTATATAATAGAGTTTTGCTGGATACCTGGACACGTGGGCATAGAGGGAAATGAACACGCTGATAGGGCTGCTAAGGAAGCTTCCCAGCGTCGCGACGTTGATTTCAATCTAGTTCCCGTTCCAGATGTCAAGAGTGGATTCAAGCAAAGATTGTTGGATTTGCGACAAGCATCTTGGGATGTGTTGCAAAATAACAAATTGCGTAGTGTGATGCCCACATTGGCTAACAAAATTCGTCCACCTACGTCTCGACTCTCACGTAGAGAAGAGGTGGTATTGTCTAGACTTCGTATAGGGCACACACGCCTAACACACGGATATCTCCTAACCCATATTCTTCCCATATGTGGCACATGTGATGTACCTTTAACCGTACATCATATGCTAGCACAATGTACCAAATATGATGCCTTGCGCATGCAATTTGATCTCTCCCAATCATATGAAGAACTTCTATCATATGATAATGGCGACAAACTTTCCAAATTTCTCATCCAAAGTAATCTATTTAACAAACTTTAAGTAACTTCATACACATTTCTTTCTTTTCTTTATTTTCATTTACATACATAACTTTTATTTTGCTATTACTTTCTTCATCTTCTATTTATTTTGTTATTTATACACTTAGAAAACAATCTAATCATCAAACATACCTGCATTAACTCTTCTAATTTACTTTCATTCACAGGCGGCGCAATATGACCTAACCGGTTGAAGCGCCCTAGTTTCTCACGTCGTCGTTGTCATGGCGTCCACAAGATGGCCGCCAAAATGATTCTTAAAATCTGGGCCCGGGGTAGAATTGGCCCAGAGCATGGCTCTGCTAATCGTAAAAGGCGATTCAAGAGAAAAAGTCCACCTCGCAAACATCAGCTAGAAAGAGCGGAGTATCTTACTCTCCCAAACTAGAGGCGAGCTCTGGCAATCGTCGTCGGGGACCATGTCCCCTTCCCTTGACGACCCCCCGGCGACGATGACAATGACATAACGAACGATGACAAAGACGATGACGACCGCGACGTGAGAACCCCCTTTCCTCCCCTTACCCGTAACTGGTTCTGACCAGCATTGGCTTCTTCTCAACATATCCCGTAGGCTAGAATGGTGCATTATGACCTAACGGTTGACGAAACCTTTATACAGAGTGTAGATTATTAATATTTTATATTGTTTTTCATTTCACATCTAGCATATTCTAAAATACACATTTATAACATTTAATAAAAACATATGCATTATAGTATAAATTAGACTGTCCTAATGAGCCCTGAATATTTACTGTCCCATCATTACCCCGGATCACTCTATACACTTCATCATTAACTCATTTCATTAACTTTCAATATCATAGGCGGCGCAATATGACCTAACCGGTTGGAGCGCCCTAGTTTCTCACGTCGTCGTCGTTCTTTCATACGTGCTGATTGCCGGTGTGGCCACTTGCCCACGACATAGCATTTAGACCTACCACAAAGCGAAGATCCTAACATAGAACAATATCACTCCAATTTAACATGACGAGACTAACGACACTAAGTCATCATTTCCCTAACTTTAAACTTCAAAGTTACCATCTTGATGACCTCAGGTTCTAGGAATCTAGCCTGCAATACTCGGACGAGGGCCGCGGTCTACATGCACGTCTAATCTCCCTTCAGCAACGGCTTCTTGTAAACCACAAAACTATAACCATCGACTATTACGCCATTATGTACCGCTTGCCAAAACATGATTTAATGTGGTTTACCCATAGAAGCAATGCGTGAAATAACTGCCCCACTAAGAGAGAACTGTACAATTACGCTTTTTATCGTCAAAACAGCTACTGGTGTTGCTTTGATTACGGTTTGGGTTTACCGATTGAAACCGAATTGAAACACCTGCTATTGCACTTTTTATTATTTGCAACATTTACTTGTTGAATTGCTTCCTGAAACTAGAGGCGAGCTTTGGCCGATGACTTCAGAAACTTTCACCAATCCTCCCTTCCTCCCCTTACCTTTTGCTGGTTCTGACCAGCATAGGCCCCTCCTCCCCATATCCCCTAGGCTATAAGAATGGTGCATTATGACCTTACGGTTGACGCGTCCTTAATCTAAATTTAAAAAAAAAACAACCCCCTCCCACCTTGAATTTGCCCAGAGCATGGCTCTGCTAATCGTAAAAGGCGAATCAAGAGAAAAAGTCCATCTCGCAAACAACAGCTAGTAAGAAGAATAGTATATTACTTTCCGAATTTAGAGGCGAGCTCTGGCAATCGTCGTCGGGGACACCTCCCCCTTCTCTTGACGACCTCCCCGACGACGATGATAATGACACAACGAACGATGACAAAAACGATGACGACCGCCACGTGAGAAACCCCCCTCCCACCCCTTTCCTGTGGCTGGTTCTGACCAGCGTGGGTCCCTCCTCCTCATCCCCCTTAGGCTAGAGTGGTGCATTATGACCTAACTGTTGACGTGTCTCTTAATCCAAATAAACAAATTCACCGTCATTTTATTTTCTTAAAAAACACTTATAAAACAATATAATCATCAAACACCTCATTAACTCATTTCATTCAAGCAATGCGTGAAAAAACTGCCCCACTAAGAGCTGTACAGAACTGTACTATTACGCTTTTTATCGTCGAGAACAGCATCAAATACACCACTTACTCATCTCATCAACTTTCAATATCACAGGTGGCGCAATATAACCTAATCGGTTGAAGCGCCCTAGTTTCTCACGTCGTCGTCGTAAATGTTGAATCTGATTTCGGTTTGGGTTTACCGATTGAAACCGAATTGAAACACCTGCTATTGCACTTTTTATTATTTGCAACATTTACTTGTTGAAATGATTGGATTGCTTCCTGAAACTAGAGGCGAGCATTGGCCGATGACTTGAGAAACATCCACCTAACCTCCCCCCCCCCCTAAACCCCCCTACCTTGCCCGAGAGTGATTCTGTCCAGCTTGGTAGAGTCCTTCCGTCATACCCACCCCAAGGCTAGAATGACATCAAATAACGGTTCACGCACCTTTGATAAAATTAATCTAAAAAAAAAATACGATGACGACCACGATGTAAGAACCCCTTATTTGGGACCTTGCTCCCTTCCCTTGACGACATCCCGACGACGATGACAAAGACACAACGAACGATGACAATTAGACTATAACGACCGCGACGTGAGAACGCCCTTTCTTCTCCCTACCTGTGGCTGGTTCTGACCAGCATGGGCCCCTCCTTCCCCCCCACCATCTCTTAATCCAAATAAACAAAAAAACAAAAAACATCCCCTACGCTAGAGTGGTGCATTATGACCTAACGGTTGACGCGTCCTTAATTCAAATAAACCAAAAATATCCCTACCCATGGCCTGTAATAAAACATTTATCTGTGTATTGTCCAGAATTCGAATAAGCCATCACACGTCAAATTTACGGGTATCTCTTAGCCCGAGAAAAGGTTATTCCTTGATACGTGACACATGTGATGTACCTTCAACCGTACATCATATGCTAGCAGAATGTACCAAATATGATTGCTTGCTCCCGCAATTTGATCAATTTAATCTTGATTCCATCATATGACAACGGCGAAAAACTTTCTAAATTTCTCATCCAAACGTAATCTATTTATCAAAATTTCATTCACATCCAACACATTTCTTTAATTTATTTATTTCCATTCACCTAAATAGCTTTTGTTTTGCTATTTATCATCATCATTATTTTCTTTTCTTATATATACACTTAGAAAACAATCTAATCATCAAAAACACCATTAACTCATCTCATCAACTTTCAATATCACAGGCGGCGCATTATGACCTAATCGGTTGAAGCGCCCTAGTTTCTCACGTCGTCGTCGTTGTGGTTGAACATAATTTATTTTATACCCACGTTTTACATGAGTACACGTTAAAAAATAATCTCTTATCGCTGATTTAAAGAGCTTTACTAGACGAGCATTACTTTGTCAAGCTGCATTTTATGTTCACACCGAATCCCTTGAAACTCCGCCAAAAACTTCCTTGCAAATGAATGATGCGACATTGTCGCGGTGACAGTTTTTCACTAGCTAATCCGCTGCATCGCCTGTTATGGTTTCCGCATCCCAAGTCCTAGTTTTCCCATGCTGAAGACGATCTAATGGAATGTCTGAGGCACAGCCCAACGGTTATACCGTTGGATGAAGACAGTCCGGTAATGCCGTTCTTTTTTTTTTGGTTTTAAGTCGATTTTTGCAAATTATTGGATATATAGATGTGCTGCAATGAACTAACGAATTTTGAACATTATTCATTTGTCTGGGATGGGCCCTCCTTCCCTATCTCCTAGGCTAACAGTGGTGCATTACAAACCAACGGTTGATGCAATTAAATAAACAAACAATAAACCAAACACAAATTCTGATTACATTCCGTGGCATTTCAAAATAAGGAATTTATCAAGTTTGTCGCCGTTGCATGCCACTTAGAATGTAGTTCAGAACTTTATGATTGTCGAAAATAGAGGCGTGCTCTGGCAATCGTCGTCGGGGGCCTTGCCCCCTTCCTTGACGACCCCTCGAATACGATGACGACAATGAAACTACGAACGATGACGAAGACAATGAAGACGCGAACGTGAGAACCCCTTTCCTCCGCTTATCTGGCTGGTTCTGACTAGCGGGTTCCTCCCCACCCCCTTTAGGCTAGAGTGGTGTACATGACCAACGGTTTGAACGCGCCTAATCAGATAAACAAAACCCTTACCCGTGGCTTGTTCTGACCAGCTGGGAACCCTCTCCCCCTAGGTTAGGTGGTGCATTATGACCTAACGGTTTGACGCGTCCCTTCATTTCCATAAACAGTATCCCCGAAATAGAGGGAGCTCTGGAATCGTCGCGGGGGACCTGCCCTTCCGTTTGACGACCCTCGACGGCAGACCGAATGACACCACGAACGATTACGAAGACAATGACGACCGCGACGTGCAAAATCCCTTTCTCCACGTCCCGTCTAGGTCCGGGTAGAATTGGCCAGAGCATGGCTCTGCTAATGTAAAAGGCGATTCAAGAAAAAAGTCCACCTCGCAAACATCTAGCTAGAAAGAGCGGAAATATCATACTCCCCGACAAAGCGAGCTCGGCAATCGTCGTCGGGGACCTTGCCCCCTTCCCTTGACGACCCCCGCGACCGATGACAATGACACAACGAACTTGACAAAGTAAAGACGATACGACCGCGACGTGAGAAACCCCCCTTCCTCCCCTTACACGTGGCTGGTTCGACAGCATGGCACCTCCTCCTCCCCCCCCCCCATCTAGTGCTAGAGTGGTGCATTATGACCCTAACGGTTGAGCGGTCCTTAATCCAAATAAACAAAAAAAACAAACAAAATCTCTAATCGTAAAAAAAAAAGGAAATTCAAGAGAAAAAGTCCACCTTGCTAACATCAGCTAGTATGAAGGGTAGTATTTACTCCCCAAAATAGGGGCGAGCTTGGCAATCGTCGTCGGGGACCTTGCCCCCTTACCTTGACGACCCCTCGACGACGTGACGACAACGACACCATCACGATCTGAGACAATGACGACCGCGACGTGAGAATCCCCCTTCCTCCGCTTACGCCTGGCTGGTCGACCAGCACCCCCCTTGGGCCGGGGTAGAATGGCCCCAGAGCATGGCCCTGCTAATCGTAAAAAGGCGATTCAAGAGAAAAAGTCCACCTCGCAAACATCAGCTAGAAAGCGCGGAGTCTAACTACCCTGACAACTAAAAGGCGAGCTCTGGCAATCGTCGTCGGGGACATTGTCCCTCCTTCGTACCCCCGGCGACGATGACAATGACACAACGAACGATGACAAGACGATTTGACGACAGACTTACTGAAAACCCCCCTTCCTCCCCTTTCCCGTGGCTGGTTCTGACCAGCATGGGCCCCTCCTCCCCCCCCCCTTAGGCTAGAGTGGTTGCATTAGACCTAACGGTTACGCGGTCTCTTAACCAAATAAACCAAAAAAATCTGACCAGCACGGGCCCTCCTCTCCCTACCCCAGGTAAAGTGGTGCATTAGACCTAACGTGACGCGTCCTTAAATCCAAATAACAAAAACAAAAAAACATGAGGACCTCCCGCGACGATGACAATGACACAACGAACGGTGATAAAGCCCGATGACGACGCGACGTGAGAAACTCCTCTTTCCTCCACTACCCGGCTGGTTCGACACCTATGGGCCCCCCTCCCCATGCGCCTAGACTAGAGTTGTGCATTATTAACCTATAACTGTTGACGCGTCCTTAATCCAAATAATTTAATATGTCCTTATTCCCTTGACGACCTCACCCGACGATTGCCCGTGAAAGAATTGAGTATCCCCTTTCCCCCCCTACCGTGACTGGTACTGACCAGCATGGGCATCGTCGTCGGGGACCTAGCCCCTTCCCTTGACGAACCCTCGACGACGATGACAACAATGACACCACGAACGATGACGAAGACAATGACGACCGAGACGTGAGAACCCCTTTCCATCCTTACCGTGGCTGTTCGACCACCCAGGGCCCCTCTTCTCTCTCCCCCCCCCCCCCCCCCCCCCCCCTATGTTAGAGTGGTGCATTATGACCTAACGGTTGACGCGTCCTTAATCCAATTAAACCAAAAAAAAACTTCCTAAACCCCTAGACTAGATTGGCACATTATGACCTAACGGTTGACGTGCCCTTTAAAAAAAAAATAATAATCGAAAAATATTTGTTTTTTCAAACTCATTAAAATGCCGATAAGAAATATTTTATTCTTCAAAATTTTTAATTTAATTTTACTATTGTAATCACCATCATTTCATCATTCATGTTTATTTTATAAACGCCAAAAATAATATAAATAATAATTACATAACAAATATAAATCTGTTAATTATAATGTTACAAGCAGTGCAACATATGACCTATACCTGGTTGTAGCCCACTTGATTCTCATTGAGATTAGGTTCTTCGACCGTGAATTAAATGCGGGTTATCAATAGTGATTTTCAATTATACACCGATTTAGGAAAAGATTTTTGAGATTATTAAAAAAATTGTATTTTTTTCACCCAGGCTAATGGTACAAATGGTACCATTCATATAGAAGATTGAAAATAAACATCTGCAAAAAACAGCTAAAAACGAGCAAATTGACGTCTAGAATTTTACCCGCCTCCTGACGTCACGAGGCAACATGGCGGAATGAGTTGGGATAAATCCTCATTTCCCAAGTTTACGTCTGTTGAACGGCGCAACACTTATCACGCTCTTACTCTTATTCTATTCATTATTTGAACAAAAATAAATAAATAAATCAACTATCTAGATAGAAAGTGCACTGAACGAAATTTTATAACATAGGTTCATATGCAGTGTATGTGTTTTTATGACAAATACGCACTTTGACGTGCGGATGAGCCGTGAAAAACTGCACACTGCATATTAACCCATGCTGTAAATTTTCGTTCAGTGCACTTTGTGTCTAGAAAATTAATTTCTTTTTTGTCTAAACAGTCAGATGAATTTTTGAAAGAGGTCTTATCGAAATCCGTTAAGTAGTTTTTTGTCAATTGAAGTTGAGAAAGTTTATAGTCGTTTTGATTATTTTTATGTATGATGCGTACATTGTAATAACAAGTTAACGGCTGTGTCAAAAAATTCGCAATAATCTATATTATAAGCAATGATATGTTTGCTAAATAATATTCCTCTAAAGTTTTGTCCAAATAATGAATAGAATAAGAGTTAGAGCGTGATTAGTGTTGCGCCGTTTAACAGACCCCCCGGCGACGAAGACAATGCCACAACGAACGATGACAAAGCTGTCCAGCATGGGCCCCTCCTCCCTCCCCCCCCTTAGGCTAGAGTGGTGCATTATGACCTAACGGTTGACGCGTCCTTATCCAAATAAATCAAAAAACAGACGTAAACTTGGAAACTGAGAATCTATCCCAACTCTCGACACTTGGCCTATCGATTAATTTAAGCTCCGCCCATCACCAGTCGTCCATTTTAGTTTGCCCCTGAAATGTGATAATTATCTAGTATTGCAGGTATTTGAGGTACACAACATTCAAAATAAGCAACAAAAATCAGACTAAATCTATTTATAGGAATTCCACTCATAATTTAAATTTTAACTTAAAATGTAGCTTTCATCAAAATACTAACTTTCCCAAACTCTTTAAAACACGATTTAAAAAAATATATAATATATTAAAAATTTTAGAAAAAAATGCCGAACACGAATAATAAATTTAAAAAAAGAATTAAATTGAAATAAAGCCCTGAAAGGCTAATAATTTTTTTCCGTCTGGGCCCGGGTTAGAATTTGGCCCAGAGCAGAGAAAAAAGGTTGTTCCCAGATGTGACACAATTGTCATGTACCTTTAACCGTACATCATATGCTAGCAGAATGTGTCATACATGATGCCTTGCTCAAGCAATTTGATCTCTCCCAATTATACGAACAACTTCTATCATATGATAACGGCGACAAACTTTTAAAATTTCTCATTGAAAGTAATTTATGTAACCCCACTCCCCCCCGTAACCCAACCCCACCCCCCCCCCCCTCCTCAACCGTCTGGGCCCGGGGTAGAATTGGCCCAGAGCATGGCTCTGCTAATCGTACAAGGCGATTCAAGAGAAAAAGTCCACCTCGCAAACATCAGCTAGTAAGAGGGTAATTTATTATTCATATTACTACCCGAAACTAGAGGTGAGCTTTGGCAATCGTCGTCGGGGACCTTGCCCCCTTCCCTTGACGACCTCTCGACGACGATGACGACAATGACACCACGAACGATGACGAAGACAATGACGACCGCGACGTGAGAACCGCCTTTCCTCCCCTTACCCGTGGCTGGTTCTGACCAGCATGAGCCCCCCCCCCCCCCCCCAAGGTTAGAGTGGTGCATTATGACCTAACGGTTGACGCGTCCTTAAATCCAAATAAACCCAACCACAAAAATTCCTCAACGGACAATAATAAATTAATATCTTCAACCCAACGAATCCATAATTACATTTACCAGAAATTCAAACTTCAAACTTCTCAACGGTTGACGTGCCCTTAATGAATCAAAAAAAGACATTTGAGTGCCTCTTCATAATCGTAAGGGAAATTATATTATAAACTCGTATACCCGTTCGCTCTAGGCAATGGCTCATCAATTTCTTTTGCCAGCACATTATTTCAGAGTTCTTTACATAAGTAACGGGTAATAGATAGAGTGTAACATTGTGTTTCCCGTGCATTCTTAGCTGCAGTCTAGACCTTGACTGTGGGCCAGTGTCAAGTGGGTGGTGACAAGGCACAGGAAGAGGATGATAGGCCTATACTCTCAGTCTCCACTTCCGTGTTGTGACCGCGACGCCCCTTACTTGCAAGGTTGACATTGACGGGCTGTGCGCTGTATTAATAAATTCAATCTTCAAATAGCGTTGCTGTTGAGGATGTTTAATAGTGCACAACGTAGGAAATTTGAATAATTCCCGTGGCTGGTTCTGACCGGCATGGGCCCTTCCTCCTCTCCCCCCCCCCCCCCCCCCTTAGGCTAGAGTGGTGCATTATGACCTAACGGTTGACGCGTCCTTAATCCAAATAAACCAAAAAAAATCTAACAAGGATAGAACTTTCCTCCCTACATCCCCAAGGCTAGAATAACGTGCTATGATCAAACGGTTGAAGCACCCTTATTCCAAATAAATAAAAAAATCAGCCAAGCAAGATATTATAATTTTTGTATAGCTATTATAGCTTAAAATTCTTTTGTGTTCACATGCAACTTATTATACCTTGTTAATGTAATATTTTGTATTATACTTTCTAATTGTTATCTTGAAATATTTCTTACCTTTGTATATTTTGTGAGTTGTGTGCCAGATTTGTATATTCATATTTATGTGACTTTGCTGATTATATTGATTTAAACTGATTATATTAAATATTTTACCTTGAGAATTCTAGTTGATCTCTCCCAATCATATTATACAAAGAAGTTAATATTTTATAATGTGAATTCCCCGTCTGGGTCCGGGGTAGAATTGGCCCAGAGCATGGCTCTACTAATCGTACAAGGCGATAAACGAGAAAAAGTCCACCTCGCAAACATCAGCTAGTAAAAGCGGGGTATATTACTCCCCGAAACTAGAGGCGAGCTCTGGCAATCGTCGTCGGGGACCTTGCCCCCTTCCCTTGACGACCCCCCGGCGACGATGACAACGACACAACGAACGATGACAAAGACGATGACGACCGCGACATGAGAAATCCCCCTTCCTCCCCTTACCCGTGGCTGGTTCTGATCAGCATGGGCCCCTCCCCCCCCCCCTAGGTTAGAGTGGTGCATTTTGACCTAACGGTTGACGCGTCCTTAATTCAAATAAACCAAAAATAATGTGACAACATGCGACTAACTTCAAACTCCCCGAATCTAGAGGCAAGCTCTGGCAATCGTCGTCTAGGACACCTCCCTTTCCCTTGACGACCTCCCCGACGACGATGAAAATGACACCACGAACGATGACAAAGACGATGACGACTGCGACATGAGAAAACCCCCTTTCCTCCCCTTACCGTGGCTGGTTCTGACCAGCTTGGGTCCCCCCCCCCAGGTTAGAGTAATGCATTATGACCTAACGGTTGACGCGTCCTTAATCCAAATAAACAAAAAAATGACGCGCACTTAATCCAAATAAACCAAGAAACAAACTTTAAAAATTTATCATTCAAAGTTATTTTATTTACAAAATTTAATTCACATCATACACATTTCTATTTTCATTCCAATAGGCAATACATATTATCATTATTCTTTTGCTATTACTATCATCTTAATCATTTTATTTTATTACTTAAACTAAGAAACACTATAATCATCAACCACACCACAAACTCATTAATTAACTTACGATATATATCACAGGCAGCGCAATATTATACCTAACCGGATGAAGCGCCCTAGTTTCTCACGTCGTCATCAAACAAAAAGCCCCCAGCAACGTTAAAAAATATATAGTTATTAATTAAGGCTATTCGACCGCGTTTTTTCGTTTTTCCAAATTACGCTACCAAGTCAAAATATAGTGAATGGCTTTGAAACCTGGCTATTTTAGATAATCAAAATATTTCTTTTCAAATTTTTCTGATCCGGTACACGGCCAATATAGACACATCAAAAAATTTCCAACTTCAATTCGCCAGGCACACCATTCAACGTGGGTTTTTGTGTTTTTGTGACTTTAAATTTTCAACTGTTTTTCTATGGGCTGACTGAGAGATTTTTTTTTTAAATTGTCTTTTCTGCGAATTTTTTCGTTTGGCGGAATTTTTACCGATTTGAACCGCTATAAAAAAAATCGCGGGAAAAGACAATTGTTAAAAAAAAAAATCTCTCAAACCAGTTGAAAATGAATGTCACAAACACAATACCATACGTAGAATTATGTGCCTTGGCAAATTTGAAGTTTGAAATTATTTTGAGATGGCTCTTTGGCCGTGTACCGGATCAAAAAATTTTAAAAAATATATTTTTGATTTTCTAAAATAGCCAAGTTTCAAAGCCATTAATTATTTTTTGACTTGGTAGCCATACTTTGGAAAAATAAAAAAAACGCGGTCGAATAACCTTAACTAATAAACTACATTATCGCAGGAGGCGCAATATGACCAAACGGTTGACGCGCCCTTAATCCAAATAAACTTTTTTATTATTATTCAGATCACATAAATATATTTCATTTTTCAAACTCAATTTTCTTTATGATGTTGATCATCTTTAAACATATTGTTTTATTTAAATTTCAGAAAAAAGTTGTAAACGATAAAAACAAATAACCAATTCAATTTATAAAATTTTAAATATTCCCAACACGACGGCATAATTTTTACTATTCGGCTGAAGAGTTCTAATTTCTCCGTCGTCGTTTATATCGGATGAGTCAAGCTTGAAGGCACGCGATTGGTTTTGAACCCAGGTAATCCTATGAACCGATCAATCAGTCAAGCCTGAAGGCTAGCGGTGGCACGTGAGGTCAAGTTCTACCTTCCTCCCGCTGAGGTCAAGTGGTCTTCCTGTGACCTTCGACCGGGTCAGTTGAGCGTCTTATTCCCAGCATACACAAGTGACGAGTACATACACGCACACACACACAGACCTAGATTTATTTAGGCCTATTTCCATTCACATAAATAACTTTTGTTTTGCTATTAATCATCATCATTATATTTTCTTATATATATCTATATACTCTTAGAAAACAATCTAATCATCAAACACACCATTAACTCACCAACTTTCAGTATCACAGGCGGTGCAATATGACCTAACCGGTTGAAGCGCCCTAATTTCTCACGTCGTCGTCGCTTTTTAGGGTTGTTGTTGCCGGAACTTATAAGCACCATAAATCCTAAGGATGCACAATTACGCATCAAATGGTATGCGATAATACATAGGGCCTAGATAGTTCATAATAAAAACTCGAAAAAATGATAACCTATAATCGTTGTGTTCGGAGAGATGTACGTCGTAGAATTATAATGATATTCAAAAAAAATATTTCTCCTGATTCAATTTTTTCTCTCCCTATCATAATTGCCTTCTGCGGTGGCACATATACGATTATTGCGCTGATCCGAAGCGTATGGCTCTACGTCTACGAGGACGTGGGTCGGGAAACCCTTATTTCACATATACGATTATTGCGCTGATCCGAAGCGTATGGCTCTACGTCTACGAGGACGTGGGTCGGAATCCCTTATTATATAAGGCATGGGTTTTTGTAATCGTCCTTCATCGCCATCTATCACCTATCACCACTCATCGAAGACGTTATTTTTCAATTTCAATAATCGGGAAGACCTCCCGCAGGTGTATGTGATTTTATATTAATTATTGTATTTTATTATATATACACTAAGAAAACAATCTACAGGCGGCTCATCAACTTTCAGTATCACAGGCGGTGCAATATGACCTAACCGGTTGAAGCGCCCTAGTTTCTATAAAATGAGACGTTACGTTAAGCAACAGAAATAATAATCATTATCATCATCATCATCATCATCATCATCACCATCACCCAATCATAATATTATGAAGAATTTTATCATAACTTATTAGAGGCGAGCTCGGGCGGTCGTCGTCGGGGACCCCTCCCCCCACCTTTGACGATCTCCCCGACGACGACGACAACAATGACAACAAGAACGACGACAAAAACCATGACGACCACGACGTGAGAACCCCCGTTTTCCTTCCCCTACCCGTAACTTTTTCTGAACATGGAACTTAGGTTCTGAGCAGCATGGGAATTTAGTCCCCAAATCCCCAAGGGTGTAGTGGCGCATACTGACCTAACGGTTGACGCGCCCTTAATACAAATACACATAAAAACTATGTAATTTGTGTAGCATAACCCCTACAATCACATAGGGCAAGCGTATACCTAAGCCCAACAATAAAGCAATAATATTGTATACCCATCTTCAACCAGCCACGCGTAAAGATATCGGTCTGACCGTGAGGCAACTACCATCAGCATCTCAACCATCTGCATCCGAGTCACGTGACCTTACTCGTGAGATATTCACCGATATGGCCAAGCCTTGAACGAAGCCACACACCAACTCGAATCACTAATTATTTCACTCTTAAACAAGCAATAAAAGATATCCATTCAAATCGGATAATGACAATATCAATTTAAAAGTAAATTACTTTGGCAATGGATCAACAAAAGATGTTGCATACAAAAGAAGTGTATTTATCTATGTTTGAAGTTGAAGGTAAGTAATTCGAGCTATTGTGACGTAAAGAGTTAGCCATGCGTTATATACACGTCTGGTACACGTGTGATTTCCTTGATTAATTAATTTCAAACACTTTGGAGGTTGATTCAATCTCGACCCTTGGTTGGGATACGTCTCAAAACCACGTACCGTACGCATACAATATACCATCACACGTGATTGTAAGGTGATAACACACATTGCATGTTCACGCGCACCCACCGGCACTTACAAGAAAAGCACATTCTATAGTAGATTATAATCATACAAGCCCCATCTGGGCTGGGCCCAGGGTAGAATTTGGCCCGTAGCATAACTCTACATGACAAAGTATATTTCGCAAACATTAGCTACAGTTTATAAGGGTGTTTATCTGTAAAGTACTTCCCAAAACTAGATGCGAGCTCTGGAAGTCTTCGTCGCGGTCCCAAAGACTTATGACAACCGCGAAGTGAGAACCCCCCTTTCCTCTCCCTGCCAGTGGCTGGTTCTGACCAGCACGGGCCCCTCCTTCCCATATCCCCTAGGCTAGAGTGGTGCATTATGACCTAACGGTTATCGCGTCCTTAACCTAAATAAAAACTCTCCCCCTCCCCATGACGGCCGCCGGGATGACTTAATCTGAATAAACAAAAAACAAATATTTAATTTTACTATTATAAAGAATAATTATTATCAACGTTATCGTATAAGTTTTCATAAACTTAAAATACAAAAAAAAACTATTTCAATTAATGAGGATGCCACAGGCGGTGAAATTTGACTTACCCGGTTAAAGCACCCTAGTTTCTCACGTCGTCATAAAATAGGATAAAATAAAAAAACACTTCTTTGAAATCACTAAAAATCCTCGTCTGGGCCCGGGGTAGAATTGGCCCAGAGCATGGCTCTGCTAATCGTAAAAGGCGATTCAAGAGAAAAAGTCCACCTCGCAAACATCAGCTTGTAAGAGCGGAGTATCTTACTCCCCGAAACTAGAGGCGAGCTCTGGCAATCGTCGTCGGGGACCTTGCCCCCTTCCCTTGACGATCCACTTGCGACGATGACAATGACACAACGAACGATGACAAAGACGATGACGACCGCGACGTGAGAAACCCCCCTTCCTCCCCTTACCCGTGGCTGGTTCTGACCAGCATGGGCCCCTCCTCCCCCCCCCCCTTAGGCTAGAGTGGTGCATTATGACCCCGTCTGGGCCCGGGGTAGAATTGGCCCAGAGCATGGCTCTGCTAATCGTAAAAGGCGATTCAAGAGAAAAAGTCCACCTCGCAAACATCAGCTAGAAAGAGCGGAGTATCTTACTCCCCGAAACTAGAGGCGAGCTCTGGCAATCGTCGCCGGGGACCTTGTCCCCTTCCCTTGACGACCCCCCGGCGACGATAACAATGACACACAACGAACGATGACAAAGACGATGACGACCGCGATGTGAGAAACCCCCCTTCCTCCCCTTAACCCGTGGCTGGTTCTGACCAGCATGGGCCCCTCCTCCACCCCCCCCCCCCTTAGGCTAGAGTGGTGCATTATGACCTAACGGTTGACGCGTCCTTAATCCAAATAAACTAAATAAACAAAATGACCTAACGGTTGACGCGTCCTTAATCCAAATAAACAAAAAAAAAAACTCCCCCTTCCCTTGACGACCTCTCCGACGACGATGTCTTTGACTCAACAAACGATGACAAAGACGATGACGACCGCGAAGTAAGAAACCCCCCGTCCTCCCCTTACCCGTAAATGGTTCTGACCAGCATCGGCCCTTCCTCCCCATAGCACCTAGGCTAGAATGGTGCATTATGACCTAACGGTTGTCGCGTCCTTAATCCAAATAAGCCAAAAAACATCCACCTCCCCCCATGCCCACCCCTTGGTTGTGGCTGGTTCTAAACAGTACAGGCCTGTCTGCCCCGCGTCTCCCCGCGTCGCCCCTCACGTTCTACGCCTTTAAGAAAACAAGAGTTATTAATTAACTAATAAACTACATTATCGAAAGAGGAGCAATATGACCTAATGGTTGACGCGCTATTAAACATAATACACTTACTAAAATATCTCTTTTAAAGTAATTTATTTAACAAAATTTGATTCACATCAAACACATTTCCTTTAGTTATTTATTTCCATTCAAACACATATTTTTTCTTTTTTCTTTTGCTATTACTATCATCACCAGCATGTGCATTCCTTAAATAAACTTAGAAAACAATATAATCATCAAACACACCATAAAGGCATAAACTTATTTCATTATAATAGACACTGCAATATGACCGAACCGGTTAAAGCGCCCTAGTTTTTCACGTCGTCGTCAACAACAAGTCAACAATGAATATGACACCACGAAAGATGACAAGACGATGACGACCGCGACGTGAGAAACCCCCTTTCCTCCCCTTACCCGTGGCTGGTTCTGACCAGCATGGGCACCTCCCCCCCCCCACCCCCCTAGGTTAGAGTGGTGCATTATGACCAAACGGTTGACGCGTCCTTAAATCCAAATAAACCAAAAATCATGGGTAGAATTGTGCCCAGAGTATGCATGGCTCTGCTAATCGTAAAAGGCGAAGAAAAACACAAAGTTCGCAAACATCAGCTAGTAAGTAGGGAAGTTAGAATATTAACACCCAAAACTAGAGGCGAGCTCTGACAGTAATCAACGGAGACCTTTATTCGTTCCCCCGACGACCTCCCCAACGACAACGACCCCGATGTGAGCGTAAGACCCCTCTCTCTTCCCCCAACCCGTGGCTGGTTATGACTTGCATGGGATTTTCCTCCCCATATCCCTTGGGCTAAAGTGACGCATTATAACTAACGGTTTACGCGCCCTAATCCAAATAAGCAACTTTTTTAAATTGTTTAATTTCATTTCATTGACGCCTAACGATCATAAAATTAACGATATCAACTAACTGTTCCTCCACATTTTTTAGCTGACCGCAGTTCATGGCTGAGTAGCGATCTTTGTGCATCTATCTGACCATACTGCACATTGTGTTCTAAAGACATGATTTCATTACACGGTGGATGAGATACGTGGTCAGGTTTTTACCGCGTCATTCTTCACTTCCTCGATGCGCGTGGTTATGCACGCTTTCCTATCATTATTGTTCTGAGAACTATTCAGGCTTCTGTAAACTTTTCGTCTAAGACCCCTATACCCATCGCTTTAACAGTCTTTTTATCAAACGTCAGTTGGGAAGAAGGGTAGAATATTACTCCCCGAAACTAGAAGCGAGCTCTGACAACCGTCGTCGGGGACACCTCCCCCTTCCCTTGACGACCTCCCCGACGACGATGACAATGACACAACAAACGATAACAAAGACCATGACGACCGCGACGTGAGAAACCCCCCTTCCTCCCCTTGACCGTGGCTGGTTCTGACCAGCATGGGCCCCTCCCCCCCATTTCCCCTAGGCTAGAGTGGTGTATTATGACCTAACGGTTGACGCGTCCTTAATCCAAATTTAAAAATAAAACATCGGCAAAAATCTCCCATAAGAAATAACATGGGGACGATCTTTATGCAACTAGACCTTGGAGGATTTTAATCCAAATAAATATTGGCCATTTTGTGATTTGGACAAGTGAGTCGGTCAAAATATGCTGATTACCAAGACGGGGTGTGATTTTGGAATGCATATTTTTGTGTGTTTGTGTGTATATTTGTGCACAGTTTCAAGACACGATGTTATCAAGGGCTATTTTAGATTGGTATGATGCTCTCGTATGTGGAACAAAAAAGGAAGCAAGTTAAAGCCGATTCAAGAAATTACCCAAAAAAACAATTTTCGCAAATTTCGAGATCAAAAAAATTGAAAAGTTCGTGGAAAATCACAGTTACAAGATATAATTTTTTAACTGTCACTTGAGTGTAGTATTATGCTATAAATTGTGTGGTAAAAATATTTTTGGGGGTAATAGCCCCTTTAATCCAAATAAACAAAAACAATTATTATTATTATTATTATTATTAGCTTTTATCTAAACAATTTTAGATCTACTCTTTATCTTTAATCTTATCTAGATAACTTTTTAGAAAATTATCTTTATCTATTACACAAAAAATAAATTATCTAGTCACAACACTGATCATCAAATACAATGACAACCTCATTTTATTAACTTACAATATCACGGTTGACGCGTCCTTAAATCAAATAAACCTAAACCAAGAATTTTACGGAAACGAGAGGTAAACTCTGCCAGTCGACGTCCCCTCACCACTCAACGACATCACATCCGTCTGGCCCCGGGGTAGAATTGGCCCAGAGCATGGCTCTGCATAATCGTAAAAGGCGATTCATGAGAAAAAGTCCACCTCGCAAACATCAGCTAGTTGAAGGTATTTAGTTTTAACTCCCCAAAATAGAGCGAGCTCTGGCAATCGTCGTCGGGGACCTTGCCCCCTCCTGACGACCCCCCTGGCACGATGACAAATGACAAAACGAACGATGACAAAGAAAATGACGACCGCGTGGAGAAACCTCCCCTTCCTCCCCTTACTCGTGGCTGGTTTCTGACCACATGGGCTTCTCCCCACCCCAGGTTAGAGTGGTGCATTATGACCTAACGGTTGACGCGTCTTAATCCAAATAAACTAAACCTTACCGTGGATGGTTCTGACCAGCAGGGGTCCTCCTCCCCACCCCCCTTAGACTAGAGTGGTGCATTATGACCTAACGGTTGACGCGTTCTTTAATAAAAAAACAAATGGACACGTGAGTATAGAGAGAAATGAACTCGCTGATCGGGCTGCTAAAGAAGCATCCCAGCGTCGCCACGTTGATTTCAATCTATTTCCTTCCCGTCTGGGCCCGGAGTAGAATTGGCCCAGAGCATGGCTCTGCCAATCGTAAAAGGCGATTCATGAGAAAAAGTCCACCTCGCAAACATCAGCTAGTATAAAGGGTAGTGTTTTACTCCCCGAAAATAGAGGCGTCGTCGGGGAACTTGCCTCCTTCCATTGACGAGCCCTCGACGACGATGACGACAATGACACCACGAACGATGACGAAGACAATGACGACCGCGACGTGAGAACCCCCTTTCCTCCCCTTAACCGTGGCTGGTTCTGACCAGCATGGGCGCCTCCTCTCCCCCACCTCCCATGTTAGAGTGGTGCATTATGACCTAAGGGTTGACAAAAAAAAACTGATGTCAAGAGTGGATTCAAGCAACGATTCTTGGATTTTCGACAAGCATCTTGGGATAACAAATTGCGTAGTGTGATGCCCACACTGACTCATAAAATTCACCCTCCAGCCTCTCGACTGACGACTCTCTCTCTCTCTCTAGTTAGTACTATCCGGAATTCGAATAGGCGTCACACGTCTAACTCCCTGATATCTTTATACCAGAGAAAAGGTTGTTCCTAGATGTGACACATGTAATGTGCCTTGAACCGTACACTGCTAGCAGAATGTATTAAATATATTGCAATGCGCACGCGTCCTCCATTTGGGCCCGGGGTAGAATTTGGCTCAGAGCATAGCTCTGCTAATCGTAAAAGACGATTCAAGAGAAAAAGTCCACCTCGCAAACATCAGCTTTCGTATAAAAAGGTGTGTGAGTATAGTTCTCCCCGAAACTAGAAGCTAGCAATGGCAATCGTCGCCGGGGACACCTCCCCTTCCCTTCCCTTCACGATCTCCCCGACGACGTTGACAATGACACAACGAACGATGACAAAAACAATGACGACCGCGACTTGAGAAACACCCCTTCCTCCCCTTACCCGTTGCTGGTTCTGCCCCCAGGTTAGAGTGGTGCATTATAACATAACGGTTGGAAAAAAAACGCGCCCTTAATCCAAATATACCATATACCAATACTGTTCATCTTCGATGCAAGAGTGGCACCTTATGACGTAGTGGCTGATGCACCCTTCAACTAAATAAACCTAAAAACTTGTAAGTTTGCAAAGTAATGGTGTTTACGAGTGTATGCTTTGAATGGTTCAAGTGTATTATCTAAAGTCTTGAAAGTTCTTGTTCATTTAACCCACATGTATCACTTTTTAGAGTAAAACGAAAAATATGATGATGTTGGCATGTTTCCAAATAACCGATTTATGAAATAAAAACAATCTCGGGAACGGCGACGACGACCATGACAACATGAACAATGACAAAGACGATAGCGACCAAGACGTAAACACACTTCACTTTCCTTCCCCTACCCGTGGCTGGTTCCGACCAGCATGGGACTTTCTTCCTCATATCCCCTACTGGCTAGAATGGCGCATTATGACCAAACAATCGACGCGCCCTCAATCAAAATAAAATCAAAAATACTTAAGCAAAACATCGTTGAATAACACACAAAGAAATAAACGTTTCATTCCAGGGTTAAAACCTCATTGGTGGGTGTGTCGAGTTTCTATATTATTTGAGTAAGATTCCCTTTGACCCCCGAATGTTAATATAATGAATGTCATGTTCTGTTTTTATCGTGTCACGTGCCAACACAGACAGGGAGCTTCGCTGCTTTATATACTGATTCTTATTGTTATATGCATTTCTCTTTTAAAACGATTAATTAAACATCAAAATATAGTTACCACATACTCTTTCCTAGATATAATCCATTCCTAAATCCCCTTCTTATTTGATCTAACATACTAGTTTTCCTACGATATGCATACTTAACCGTTTTAATTGTGTTAGTCAATAAATTATTGTAGGCCTATTACATACACACATCCAAAAGTTATCTAACTCTAAATAATCGACAGTTTTCTAGATCTTATCGTTTCCTTTTACGGGACCATAAATTAAGAAATCAACTTTAATAAGGTCACTCAATTGTGACGAATATAAACACATATATTTTAGTATTGTATATTATAACAATACGCAAATTTTTATGTGGAATTATTAGGTGTTTATAATTACGAATACATCACCTAAAAGACACATCTTCTTTTTCAATAGTTGATGTGATGAACCTCTAAACGTACATCTTAATGTACCAATTATGATGCCTGCGCAAATTGATCTCTCCCAATCATATGACCACTGTCTGGGCCTGGGGTAGAATTGACCCAGAGCAAGTCTATACAAATCGTAAAAGGCGACTCAAGAGAGAAAGTCCACGTCGTAACACAACCCTTAAACTTCTAGACACTGTCCACCATTGTGATCTTCGTATTGCTCTTGGTGCATTTCGAACAAGCCCGGTAGTCAGCTTGTATGCCGAGTCAGGTGTGTCCTCCTTGGCAGAACGGAGAAACCTCTTGATGGGTACGTATGTAATAAAAATTAAAGCTATGCCTAACCATCCAGCAAATCAAAATGTTTTTAACACGACATATGTTAGACACAAACCCAAGGCATCTCTTCCAACGGGATTAAGATGTAAACTTTTGTTTAATCTTATAGAATTTCATCTGCCAAAAGTTTTTAATTTTGTATTTAGCAATAACCCTCCCTGGTTTACACCAGAGCCGATTATTATATTTGACCTTTGTCGTTTTGATAAAAACTCTACTTGCGATAGTGTATTCAAAATTAACTTTAGAGAGATTTGCCATGAACATCAAAGGTTTACTTTGGTATTCACAGATAACTCCAAAATTGACAACAAGGTTGGAAGTGCTTTTTATTGCTCCACCTTAACTGAACGTTTCAGGCTAAGCGACGTGTGTTCAGTTTTCACTGCAGAGTTATTCGCCATCCGTGAAGCTCTTAAATACATTCTACGCTGTCGTTGTGGAGAATACCTTTTGTGTTCAGATAGTTTAAGTTCACTTCAAGCTATAGAACTCATGTATTCAAGTCATCATTTGGTACAAGACATCCAATTCTATTTAGAAAAAACTAACCTCTAAGGGTTATATAATAGAGTTTTGCTGGATACCTGGACACGTGGGCATAGAGGGAAATAAATACGCTGATAGGGCTGCTAAGGAAGCTTCCCAGCGTCGCGACGTTGATTTCAATCTAGTTCCCGTTCCAGATGTCAAGAGTGGATTCAAGCAAAGATTGTTGGATTTGCGACAAGCATCTTGGGATGTGTTGCAAAATAACAAATTGCGTAGTGTGATGCCCACATTGACTAACAAAATTCGTCCACCTACGTCTCGACTCTCACGTAGAGAAGAGGTGGTATTGTCTAGACTTCGTATAGGGCACACACGCCTAACACACGGATATCTCTTAACCAGAGAAAAGGTTATTCCCATATGTGACACATGTGATGTACCTTTAACCGTACATCATATGCTAGCAGAATGTACCAAATATGATGCCTTGCGCATGCAATTTGATCTCTCCCAATCATATGAAGAACTTCTATCATATGATAACGGCGACAAACTTTCCAAATTTCTCATCCAAAGTAATCTATTTAACAAACTTTAATTAACTTCATACACATTTCTTTCTTTTCTTTATTTTCATTTACATACATAACTTTTATTTTGCTATTACTTTCTTCATCTTCAATTTATTTTGTTATTTATACACTTAGAAAACAATCAAATCATCAAACATACCTGCATTAACTCTTCTAATTTACTTTCATTCACAGGCGGCGCAATATGACCTAACCGGTTGAAGCGCCCTAGTTTCTCACGTCGTCGTCAACAAGCAAGTAAGGAGCGAGTATTTTACTTCCCGAAACTAGAGGTGAGCTCTGGCAATTGTCCCCCCGTCTGGGCCCGGGGTAGAATAGTCCCAGAGCATGGCTTTGCTAATCGTAGAAGACGATTCATGAGAAAAAGTCCACCTCGCAAACATTAGCTAGTAAGAGGGGTGTATATTACTCCCCAAACCAAGAGGCGAGCTCTGGCAATCGTCGTCGGGGACCTTGCCCCCTTCCCTTGACGACCCCCCGGCGACGATGACAATGACACAACGAACGATGACAAAGACGATGACGACCGCGACGAGAGCGGAGCCCTTAACCGTGGCTGATTCTGACCAGCATGGGCCCCTCCTCCCCATATCCCCTAGACTAGAGTGGTGCATTATGACCTAACGGTTGACGCACCCTTAATCCTAATAAACCAAAAAACTAACCAGTATAGAGTGGGGAATTAACTCACAGAAAGAGCCCTCCGTACTGAATTTTTAACATGCCATGATTTGATTTTATATTGTACTGTTATATAAAAATTTCGTGGGTACCAATAATAAATACTAGTAACGCAAGAATATATTATGATAATATATCATGGAAACTATTTAGTAATGACTCCATGGGCTATAGAGAATAAAGTGAAAGTTTTCTTTTATATTCAAGAAAAGCGCGTTGAAATTTGATTTATAGCCCATAAAAAATAGTTTTACTGATTACAAATCTTATATGTAATCTGGCATTTTTATAAACAATCATCAATAACAAAGTTATACCTTACAATTTCAACATGACTCAATAGTGACTTGTAATTTGTTAACTCATAAAAGGGACTATTTGGATATTAATTATACTGATTAAATCTCAATTGACCAACAAACTGACTTTCAAGTAGCAGTTTTAGGAAACAAATATAAAAGATTTCTACTAATTCTATACAAAGAATCGCCACAACACTGAGGCCACGATACAGGCAAGTAGTTCGTGTACGGCCTATACTGATGGCGAACCCAAAAAACAAAGTAAAGCAGTATAATTTTTCTTTATAATGGATAATCCATAAGACCAAACTCTAGTTCTCAATTACAAAAAGTCATTATCTGGGTTATATAATAGAGTTTTGCTGGATACCTGGACACGTGGGCATAGAGGGAAATGAACAGGCTGATCAAGCTTCCCAGCGTCGCGACGTTGATTTCAATCTAGTTCCCGTTCCAGATGTAATGTCAAGACTGGATTCAAGCAAGGATTGTTGGATTTGCGACAAGCATCTTGGGATGTGTTGCAAAATAACAAATTGCGTAGTGTGATGCCCACACTGACTAACAAAATTCGTCCACCTACGTCTCGACTCTCACGTAGAGAAGAGGTGGTATTGTCCAGAATTCGAATAGACCCAAACACGTCTAACACACGGATATATCTTAACCAGAAAAAGGATATTCCCAGATGTAACACATGTGATATACCTTTAACCGTACATCATATGCTAGCAGAATGTACCAAATATGATGCCTTGCACACGCAATTTGATCTCTCCCAATCATATGAAGAACTTCTATCATATGATAACGGCGACCAACTTCTAAATTTCTCATCCAAAGTAATCTATTTAACAAAATTTAACTAACGATATCGTATACATTTCTTTAATTTCTTTAAGTTATTTCCATTCACATACATAACTTTTATTTTGCTATTACTATCACCATGAGATGGGTAGTTACGCATTGCCCGGATCTTCAATCTGCCCAACAAGTAATTCCGTCTTTCTGCGAGGGAGGTCATTCCTGCCTCTGCATACAGGCTGAAGACAGGGCTCGTTCGAAATGCTCCCAGCGCACGCCCCCATCTGGGCCGGGGGTAGAATAGGCCCGGAGCATGGCTCTGCTAATCGTAAAAGGCGATTCAAGTGAAAAAGTCCACCTCGCAATCATCATCTAGTAAGAGCGGAGTATCCTACTCCCCAAACTAGAGGCGAGCTCTGGCAATCGTCGTCGGGGACCTTGCCCCCTTCCCTTGACGACCCCCCGACGACGATGACAATGACACAACGAACGGTGACAAAAACGATGACGACCGAGACGTGAGAAACCCCCCTTCCTCCCCTTACCCGTGGCGAGTTCTGACCAGTGGGCTCCTCCTCCCCAACCCCCCCCCTAGGCTAGAGTGGTGTATTATGACCTAACGGTTGACGCGTCCTTAATCCAAATAAACCAAACAAAAAACAAAAATCAAGATGGAATCACGGGCCGACGAGTAGACCCAACAGGCATAGTCCATTACGGACCTTGAACCATATATTCGCAACAGACATGTCGTGTCCGCACCCCATGAAGTGTGACTAAGAACTTGAAGGATATTTAATTTCAACAAACATCGTTTGCGCAGTTCTGTGACGTGGTATCTCCAATGTAGTTTAGTATCAAACTCCAAGCCAAGAACGCGAACGTGTGGTTTAAATTCTTGTTGTCTACCGTTTAGGGTAAGACGTGGATCTACGTGCATATAACTACTGCGGCAAAAGTGAATGCAATGCATTGTGTTTTATCAGCAGAAAAATTTGTGCCACGTGCTCGGGCCCAATCACCGATGTGGTCCAATCATTATTCAATCAATCAATCACCAATCACCGAAGTGGTTCAATCATCATCATCATCATTTTCTTTTACTATATTTCCGTCTGGGCCCGGGGTAGAATTTGACCCAGAGCATGGCTCTGCTAATCATAAAAGGCAATTCAAGAGAAAATGTCCACCTCGCAAACATCTGCAGCTATAGTATATAAAGGGTAGTATTTTACTCCCCGAAAATAGAGGCGAGCTCTGGCAATCGTCATCGGGGACCTTGCCCCCTTCCCTTGACGACCCATCGACAATGATGACAACAATGACACCACAAACGATGACAATGGCAATGACGACCGCGACGTGAGAACCCCCTTTCCTCCCCTTACCCCCCCCCCCCCCCCGTCTGGGTCCGGGGAAGAATTGGCCCAGAATTTGGCTCTGCTAATCGCATAAGGCGATTCAAGGGAAAAAGTCCACCTCGCAAACATCAGCTAGAAAGAGGGAAGTGTATTACTCCCTGAAACTAGAGGCGAGCTCAGGCAATCGTCGTCGGGGACACCTTCCCCACCCATGACGACCACCCCGACGACGATGACAGTGACACAGTGAACGATGACAATGAGGACCACGACGTAAGAAACCACCCTTCCTCTCTTTACCCGTGGCTGGTTCTGACCAGCATGGGCTCTTATCCTCCCCATATCCCCCAGGCTAGAGTGATGCATTATGACCTAACGGTTGTCGCGTCCTTAATCCAAATAAACCAAAAAAATGACCTAACGGTAAACGCATCCATAATCCAAATAAACTTCCCTTACCCGTGGCTGGTTCTGACCAGCATGGGCCCCTCCTCCCCATATACCCTAGGTTAGAGCGGTGCATTACGACCTAACGGTTGACGCGTCTTTAATCCACATAAACAAAAATCAGGGATTGGAACCTTTATTCATAATGGTTCCGGTTCCGGTTCTGGTTCCACATCCAAATTTTATAACGGTTCCGGTTCCGGTTCCGGTTCCTAATGTATAAATGTTCCTTAAGAACCGGTTCTTAACGGTTCTGGTTCCGGTTCTTTAAAATAATATTTTGTGCAAAGTCGTGGGAAGTTGAAAATGCACAAATTTTGACTTTTGGACATTTAAGGTTAAAAATTTAAATTAAGTCATAAAAATAAAGTATAATTACAGTATTAAATGTAATAAATAACCAATTTCATACGTAACAAACCACACGTAACTACTCTCCTCTTACGTTCCAACTTCCAATATTATTTTATGGGGGATCTGATGGCGATCCCAAGTCCCAACGAAAGGGGAAAACAAAAATCTATGCAATATAATAAAAATGTCATCCTTATTCCTTACCTTGATTTTTGTAGAACACGTTCCTACATTGCACTTAGAACTGTTACTCGCTATGTGATAATTAAAAAATTGTCTTACATACAAAAAACTGAATAGACAAGAATTTTTTTCAAAAACTAGTGAACGAATTTTAAGCGTTTTTATTTGAATAATCATTCGAAAAAGTAAAAAATTTTAATTTTGTTGAAAATTAAAAGCAGATATTTTGGAACTTTTAAGAACCTTAAGAACCTTTAAGAAACCTTGTGTAATATAACGGTTCGGTTCCGGTTCCATAGACCACCTGTACAAACGGTTCCGGTTCCGGTTCCGGTTCTACAATATGAAACGGTTTCAAACGGTTCCGGGTTCCGGTTCCGGTTCCGGTTCCAATCCCTGCAAAAAATTATATTGTACATACTTAGAAATTCATTCATTTATTCAAAATAATTTATGGAACAAATTTAATTCACATTCAAACACATTTTCTTTGAAATTTTTTATTTATCGGTTGTTTCGTTGCGGCGGTAGTGATATCTTTCTGTCGACGTTTCGAAGACCATGTTGTCTTCTTCTTCAGGACAAATTTAAATATTAAAAGTTTTAACATTTTCTTTAATTTTTGTATTTTAATTTTAATTTCAATAATTAACTATTGTTTGCTATACTATCATCACCATCATTTTCTTTTTCTTATATATACACTTAGAAAACAATTTCATCATTAAAAGACCATTAACATCATCTCATCAACTTTCAATATCACAGGCGGCGCAATATGACTTAACCGGTTGAAGCGCCCTAATGTCTCACGTCGTTGATGATGAGTTCGAATTAGGCTATTATTACTTAGAGCCTAACGTTTCAATATGACTGCTCGTTTTAAATATGACAATTAAATTTATCATTGTTATTCCAGTTACTTATAAATCTATTATTTCAATATCCATATTAGTACCACTTGTCTAAACCTCATTATTAACATACAATGATAGAGCCATTCACCAGTAGTTAAACGAATTTGCAACATCTATCGGGCATAACAACCTTACAAAACATCCTTTTATCTTTATCACAACAATCACCTCGACTCAATTTAAAATAGAATATCCTCTCAAGAGTATTTGGGGCAACAATGTAAAGGTCATAAAAAGAAAATACAATTTGAAATTGCTTACAAGGTCATACATAACTGTTGTAAGTTCTTAAAAGATAAGCATATACATTTCTATTTTTTTATAAAGAATATATTATAATCGTTTCTAATTATACGATAAAAAGAAAATAATAATACTTCAATAAAAACATGTGTTGAAATTCTCCTAATTAGTAGAAATAAACGGATAACTCAAGTAAGACTGGACGCTTCCTCTAGCACATCCATTTAGCGGTCGACTATCTTCAATGCTATCATTGCCTAGGTTGTATAAACGAATGACCTTTGAATGAAACAAATGCAGGTGCGTTGGCTTTTACATTGAAATTTAATGAATTCCACCAGGAGCGGGATTATTTGTTACGTTTACAATACAAAGGTGTTATAATCTTACTGTTTAACCTTGTGTATTTTGTAATAGCTTGTAACACTCAACATGTTATCGGATTTTATTAAATACTCGTCTTCTTAGAAGTTTATTTAAATCTTGTGCCATTGCTTGGGTTGTCACTAGGCTACTGATCAACAAGAAGAAGATTAGTTTAGTTACAAAAATATAATAATTAGCATTATATTATTATTATTTTGACTTTCAATATCTCTGGAGGCGCAATATGACCTAACCGGTTAAAGCGCCCTAGTTTCTCACGTCGTCGACGAAAACAAACCAAACAATTTCAGGAGATCAAATGTTGATATAGTCTATTCTATAAAAGACAGAAAGGTGAAGTTGTAAATACTAGATTTTATACCTATATAAGATATATGGTAGAAATAAGTCCCAGAAACTAGAGGCGAGCTCTGGCCCACGACGTGAGGAAACTAGACCTTCCTCTCCATACCCATCGAAAGTTTTGACCAGCGTGTGATTTTTTTCCCCACATCCCCTGGCTAGAAAGACGCCCTATGACCTAACAGTTGACGCGCCCTTAATCCAAATTATCCCAAACTATGTTTTTTACTCAGAAACCAATAAAAACAACATACAACAAAATTCTATTCATTGCAAAATAATATCAAAGGCGGCGCAAATGACCTACTCGGTTGAAGCGCCCTCGTGTCTCCGGTCGATGTCAGTCAGATTAGGGTAGGACATTCTCACTAAATGAGTAACATAAATTCGTATTTAGAGCCTACCTACTATATCACAGAACTGATTTTCAGTGCAAGATAATTAATTTAAAGCCGACCAAGCCGACCCTGTAAAACCCGACACCATCGACGAGCGAACAATGACCAACTTGAGGCCGACATATTTAAATAGGAAACACAGACCAATCAATCAACAATTCCACCCACGGACAGCGCCAGAATCAACAAGGCAATAATACCGCTATGCATTACGGCAATTTTACCCAAATAACTGCACGAAAGCCCCGGCTGGCCTTGGGGTAGAATTGGCCCATTAGCATGGCTCTGGTAATCGTAAAAGACGAGGAAAGAGACCAAGTCCATTTCGCAAACATCAGTTGGTAAGTATGGGAGTGTTTACTCCCCGATCTAGAGGCGAGCTCTGGCAATCATCGTAGGAGAACCTCCCTCTCCCCTCGACGATGTCCTCTTGATAACGACCATGACAACACGAACGATGACAGAGACGATGACCCCTTTCTACCCTGGACTTATATTGGAAAGGGGAACAGGTAGGTGAATGTCGAGTGATACAGGAAACATGTCTGGAATTCATAATAATTTTGAATTTCGAAACAATGGCCTTATAATTGGCGTGGATTCGCAACTGAATGGAGTTATCAGATAGATATAATTTCACCTTCCCCCGTCTGGGCCCGGGGTAGAATTGACTCAGAGCATGGCTCTGTTAATTGTACAAGGCGATTCAAGAGAAAAAGTCCACCTCGCAAACATCAGCTAATAAGAGGGGAGTATTTTAATTCCAGAAACTAGAGGCGAGCTCTGACAATTGTCGTCGGGGACACCTTTCCCTTTCGTTGACGACCTCCCAAACGACGATAACAATGACACCACGAACGAAGACAAAGACGATGGCGACCGCGATGTGAGAACCCCTTTTCCATCCCCCTGCTCGTGGCTGTTTCTGACCAGCATGGACTCCTCCACCCCATATTCTCTAGAGTGGCGCATTATGGCCATACGGTTGATGCGCCCTTAATATTAAAAAAATAATTACCATATTTAGTTTTAATGTTAAGTACCTGTTTCAGGTGATATTGCCCTCATAAATTGAAAGCCTATGTTATAGGTAACTACACTTTTTACATTCACTATGGTAGATGAGCGTCTTTGGTGCATTGATAAATGTTTTTAGGCCCGGTGTACAATCTGGCCTACACTCTAGGGTATTCCTCTGTCGTATTCGAGGCTAGAAAAGAGGTAAGTTCATCTTGCCCAAAAATCAGCCTGGGGAGTATTTTACTTCGAGAAAGTAGGGATGAGCTCTCGCAGTAGTTTTCGTGGATCCTACCCCCTTCCTCGGCCCCTCGACGACCAACCCCACGGTGACGACGTCAACGACGACACAACACCCCCTCTGGGCCCGGGGTAGAATTAGCCCAGAGCCTGACTCTGCTGACTGCACTCATCCTCTGGGCAAGAGAGGCTCATTACGATCTAGCGGTTGACGCGCCCTTAAATCCAAAGAAACTTTAAAAAAATGTAGTAATGCCAGAGATGGGATAAACGCTAATTTATCAAAGCGATTAAAAAAGGCGTTGACTAAGCTGTCTCGTTGTTGTTATTAAGCACGTAGTGAATTAATGCATGAAACCTAGCAATTAACTTTTGTTTTGCTATTACTTTCGTCATCATTATTTTCTTTTGTTAACTTATACACTTAGAAAAACTCTTAAATAATAATAATAATAATAATAATAATAATAATAATAATAATAATAAAAATAATAATAATAATAATAATAATAATAATTGTAATTGTAATTGTAATTATAATAATAATAAAAATAATAATCAAAACACACCATTAACTCATCTAGTCAATTGTCATAAATACAGGCGGCGCAATATGACCTAACCGGTTGAAGCGCCCTAGTTTCTCACGTCGTCGTAGGCGAACGGCGTGACATGAAAGAGAGTGGGGCATCACCCGCTACAATAAAGCGATCATTACACGGGGAAGTTTGAAAAGTAAAATGCAGAGAGTAAAAAGTAACTGTTCAGAGGTAGAGGTGACATTTACGTGTTATGTGGAACTTTTTATGTTTGTCTTAAAGAAACGAGTTGATTTGATTGTAGTTCACTGACGGGCTGAGGGCCGTCGTCGGGGAGGTCGTCGAGGGGAGGATGATGACGACTGCTCGTAATCGCAAAGGTGAGGAAAAAGATAAAGTTCAGCACGCAAACATCAGCAGCTTTGTCCCCTTCCCTTGACGACCACCCCGGCGGACGATGACAATGACACAACGAACGATGACAAAGACGATGACGACCGCGACGTGGGAAAACCCCCCTTCCACCCCTTTCCCGTGGGCTGGTTCTGACCAGCATGGGCCCCTCCTCCCCCCCCCCCTTAGGCCAGAGGGGTGCATTATGACCTAACGGTGACGCGTCCCTAATCCAAATAAACTAGACGATGACTATAAAACAACGAAACGACCTTGCTCCCTTCCCTTGACGACCCCTCGACGACGATGACGACAATGACACACCACGAACGATGAGAAAGACAATTAAGACCGCGACGTGAGAACCCCTATTCATCCCCCTATAAACGTGGCTGGTTCTGACCAGCATGGGCCCCTCCTCCCCACCCCCCTTAGGCTCCCCCGTCTGGGCCCGGGGTAGAATTGGCCCAGAGCATGGCTCTGCTAATCGTAAAAGCGATTCAGAGAAAAAGTCCACCTCGCAAACATCAGCTAGTAAGAGCGGAGTATCTTACTCCCCAAACTAGAGGCGAGCTCTGGCAATCGTCGTCGGGGACCTTGCCCCCTTCCTTGACGACCCCCGGCGACGATGACAATGACACAACGACACGATGACAAAGACGATGACGACCGCGACGTGAGAAACCCCTCTTCCTCCCCTTACCCGTGGCTGGTTCTGACCAGCATGGGTCCTCCTCCCCACCCCCCTTAGGCTAGAGTGGTGCATTATGACCTAACGGTTGACGCGTCCTTAATCCAAATAAACAAATAAACCCTCCTCCCATCCCCTAGGCTATAGAGTGATGCATTATGACCTAACGGTTGACGCGTCCTTAATCAAAATAATCTTAAAGCTTCAAGGATTACAAGATTCTTTTATCAAACCATATGACCTCCCGAATTAGAATCTCACCTGTTACACATGAGCAACCACAATCATTGAAGTAATTCGAGAAACTCCAATCACACTAATAATAATTCACTTCCGTATGCTCACCATTACACCTCGTAGATCTACGCACGTATACGCACGCACTTCTTCGACCATGAGCTATTTACTCCTCGGCAATTAAGACAAGGGCACTGGGTTATTAACTGACGGCTGCTCATACTCTCTGGCCAGCGCCCGTGTCTCCGCTAATAACCAAGTGTCATCGACATGCCGGACTCGACTGAATATTCACATATCATTATCATAAATAATACAAGTCGTACCACTAATAATACAACTTCCGTAATAACCGTCTGTTAATAGGAAGGTCATAGTGCATCTACTGTATTTCCGGTTTTCGTGATGTTTGGAAATTGATATACAAAATGAATAAGTGTAAGGGAATTAAAGAGGTATCTTGATTTCGGATCTGTTTGCTTGTAATTGGTGGTGTTGTTTACTGTAAGTATGAGTGTACTGATTGCTAGCGGGCACGCGAGTGGAGTACAAACTGTTGACCTGAAGGGCGTAGAGCTTGCTGGACGTATCCGGTTAGTGTGCAATGCACAGTTTGCCGATTTGCATTATTCTGGTGTGTTCTATTGGTTTAGGTAGGGCAGGCGGATGATTTATTTTGAATGGCTTCCAGGAAGTTATCTTGAAGTAACTCACGGACATCCAAAAAGGTTGTTCCCAGATGTGACACAAGACAACCGTACATCGTAATCGTATGCTAGCAGAATGTATCACACACGATGCCTTGCGCAAACGATATCATCTCTCCCAATCATCGAAAAACTTCTATCATATGACGGCGCAAACTTCTAAATTTAAAAAAATTGCCTCCTTAATCAAATAAGCTCAATTAGGATAATCTGATTATGGTCGGAGAACTCCCATTCCTTGACGACCTCTCGACGACCATGACAATGACAACAACGTAAAAGACTATGACGACCGCGACGTGAGAAA
>JAMZAV010008571.1:0-24237 GCA_024449915.1 Sweltsa coloradensis
TTTTCCGGGATCCCATGCAATGAAGGCCGTTGACGCTCCGTGCCCCCTCTGTGCCCTTTAAAAACATCATACGACGCGATTTTATTTGCACTAGAGATCTGCGTCATACATAATTATTTTCAGAAAAGAAGCCTCTAAAACATTTGTTTGAAATATTTTTCTATTTCTGCCAAGGGAAATCTACAGTCTACGGAAAGGAAATGTCCACAACAATAATAGCAAATTTGAAATAGTCATCATAATAGTCATTAGAGGAGGTACCAAAATAAAAAAACTTATTTCCTAATAATTTTGAAGTATGAACCTTCCTGAACATATTCACACTACTTTGATCACATAAAATTTTTCTACGGGCAAGCCAGGGTCATGTTTGTAGGAACGTAATATTTCTCGTCCGCCATCTTGATGACGTCATTTAGGCACTTTCCATATCGGAAAATTTTCGGGTAAACTCGGATTTCCTAATCCTTGACCCATGTTCTTTCAATTTCAAGCATCAAAGGGTTTGGGTCCCCAAAGGGATCTTGCCACTATTCCCGGGCAAATCATCGACACACTTGCTCCCCAAATTACAATCGCAAAAATTTTTCCATTCAATTTCCAACAAAAAAAAATGTATTTTATAATTTTGGTACAGGCAAAGGTTACGTCACAAAATCGTGGTTTATGTGTTTGTTTTATTGGAGTACCAGCTTATTTCCTAATTTTCACGCCCAGCATCAAACAATGCCTGTTAAATTCGTAAGAAATCGGATTGAATACAAAGGACTTTTGTACGGGGTTCAGCTTCCATTAGTATTTTAAAAAAATCAGGCCTGCGAAATCATTTTGCATTTACCCGTTATTTGGGTTCCTAATATCCACTACATCAAAGGTGAAGATGTAACAAAAAGATTGTAAAAAACAGCACAAAAACAGTATTAATATAATGAATATTAGGAATTGGCAGCCATATTGGATTTTAACATTGGTTGAATCGGATCATTATTTAAGTCATTTCAATGGGCATAGAAAGAATTTTTCCTCCAATGCTATTAAGTGCTTAATAAGGGACAGGCAAATATGGCATTTTTGAAGAAATGCCAACAATGGAAAAACCCAAATTCCGGTAAATACAAAATCCGATTTCGCAGACCCGATTTTTAAAATACAAATGGATGCTTTCATGAACAACGCACAAAAATCCTTTTGTATTTCAATCGATTTTTTACGGATTTACCTGGCATTGTTTGATGCCGGGTGTGAAAATTAGGAAATTAGCTGGTACTCCAATAAGCAACACTATAAACCAAGATTTTTTGACGTAACCTTTGCCCTACCAAAACTATAGAAGACACATTTTTGTAGGGAATTGAATGGGGAATATTTTTGCAATTGCAACATTTTGTCTATCTCCAACCAATTTGGAGATAGTTGATTTGAACCAACACTTTTTGGCCGCCATTTTCCAATATGGCGGCCGAAGCTCGAGTCCGATTGTAGGGGAGTTTTAGTATGTTGATTAGTATTATATAAGGAAGGTCTCCGCAAAAATTTAGCGACATCGCAATTTTTCCTCCAAAATTCTATTTGACGGATTATTGTTTATAAAATGAAAACTACATTTTTAGCAGATTTTCATTTTATTCTGTTTGTTTAAATCGAAATGGATGCACTCATTTTGTTAGCATTCTCAGTTACCTGTCACGGATGTCTTTCAATTTCACCAATCTATTTGGACGTTCGGCCGTATGGGACCGACAGACATACATTTAAATTTACGAATTAATCCGACCAGGCCGATCGAGTAGCGTTGTAGACTTCGTTTTGCTACCTCCTAGTCTAAACTTGTTTTCAATTAATTGCTAAATATATAAATAAAATCATCTTACATGACAATTGGATTTATGTGGTAGCTGACCCGTTAATGGCATATTATATTTATATTGTGACATAATAAGAGAATTGTAAGCCTACCACTAACATATTAATTATAATGTCACCAATTTCAAGAAAAACATGGTTAGAGCTCAGGTCATGTCAGTGTGAATGGTAAAAAGATGATTAATTTGTCTATATGATAGCGATATGATTTGTTGATATGTAGGCCTATGATTTTTACCACTTGTATTGGCCATAGCTTTAATTTTTGATAGGATAATCTTTTTCGCCGCCATCTGAATTATACAGCGACATCTTCAATACAACATTTTCCCAATATCGGCTTCTAACCCTTAGGATTACAATATTGTTTGTAATAAATATTTTCGGGCAGGAATACAATAACTATTTCTTACCACAATATTGTGATCTTAAGGGGGTTCAGAAGCGGGATATTGGTAAAATCACTGCCTCCTAGATGTTACTCGTGGCTCCGAGCTACGAGCAACATCTAGGAGGAGGGGGTTTAAAATGCATTATTTAAAAGCCGCTGTTAAATTCAAGATGGCCGTCTAAAAAGCTGGTTCCTATCAAAAATTGAAAGCTATGGGCCTAAGTAGCACGTGGTAAACATTTGGTGCTTTTGTCCGGCGTGTAAACATCCCCCTCAATTGACGTTAAGCTGCCCCACTACCCACTATTACTATTGACTTAGTCTACCTCCTCTGCCACACGACGAAAAACTCCTCCTCAAGATCGCTCATGTCCACGGTCTTCCCCCCTTCTCCTTGACATCCTTGTGTTTCTTCACCATCAGCCATCCGATGTGGGAGAAGAAGAAGCCTCTTGTCGCGTTGTGGGGGTCGGCGTCGGTGGTCGTGAACTTGTGGTGGACCCGGTGATCGCGGGACCCACTCGTAGATGTGGTTCTGTAAAAACGAGGGTTATAGCGGCTTGTTGAGCGAGGTAGCGAGCGTCCCCACTTGACTCTTATGGCTCGAATGTCTGTTTTTTTTTGTTTTTTTTTCTGTTACTGCTTCGGTACAGGTCCACCGTTGCTCCGATCGACCTGAAATTTGAAACACATGTACATACCACCTATGCGGGTTGCTGTATGGTTTTTTGAACAAAATCCGATCGTTGGTTATAAGAAAAAAAAATGTTCCGATCGTTATAAATTTTGCAGGGTCAAGAAGCACAACATTCTCTCCTTTTTTACAAATTTTCAGCTAAAGCGGACAAGCCCTTAAGTAGTGTAGATATAAATTACATTTTAACAAAAGTAACGTTACCATGGCAACGAAAAGTCGACCGCCAAGAATTCTGGTCACTATACACTGCCACCTAGAAGAAATTTAAAAATAATATCGAGGAAGCAGTGTATTTTTTGTTATTACCAAGAGTTTAAATAGTTTACCCAAGAAATGATGTCAAGGTCCCTAATGGCGGTGGATTTTATCCATTCTCTCCTATTTAAAAATTTTCAGCTAATCGGTCAAGACCTTAAAGACTTATTGGTATGTAACATTATGGGAATGTCGTACTCGGGTCGTTTTGCACGTACCGGGCTCGCTCAACAACGCAACGGGACATTAGCATTAACCCTAACATTATATTTTGCACATACATGGTTGTTCTGAAGCAAGTTTGCCGATGGGAAATGGCGACATGGACATGTGCAAGACATGGACATGGACAAGGGCAAATCAGTGATCTGTATTTTAAATTGTAGCATGCTGTTTGCTGTTTGGGTACAATTAAACCCTCTTTGCCGATGATTGCTAGTAGCCTATTGATTCAGTTTATACACCCCTCACAATAACACAAAAACAATCTTTTGGTTCCTTCTTCTATTTCTATCTCAGTACCGTATCTCTAAAGCTAGACTAGCAGAATTGTTTTTAAATTTTTGATAGGAATCATGTTCCTAGGCCGCTTCGCGAACACTGTTTCCAGTCGCGTTGATGGATGAGATTTTTTTGGGTTTACTATTTCTGTCCAATGATTACTAATTTATTTGTAGCGATGGGAACTCATTACTTTTAAGCTCCATTGCAAAATTTTTTTGTTAATAAAGAAAATTTTTATGAAGTAGTATTTTTTGCTATGGTATAACCCTTTAAAAATAGAATGTAACATATTTTGAGGCCCAAAGACTTGCTTTATGTACGTATTGTAGTTGATTGTTGTCACGTTTTTATAGTTACGTGTTAATTATACGCCTGTAAAAATGGCTTATATATTAAACCATTGCTATGAATTCAGGTTAACCTATTCAGAATTTTCTTTCAAAAAGCACTACATTTCCATTGTCTTAATGCCCAGGTGCAATATGAACGTTGTAGCACTAATCCTAACAGTTTGGTCAGAATCGACCCAAATATCGCGAAAATATCGCATTAAAAAAACGGAAAAACGTAAAACTACGATATTCATGAGAGATGTTTCTTAGATTGTACCCAAAAAATGGGAAGGTCTAAGTTCAGAGATTTCGAAGGGGCCCTTCGAAATTTTATCAAAATTGGATTTTGCCATTTGCCGAAAGAGAGCAAAAAACAGACAAGACAACGATATATTTTTCTCGGGGTAAGTGAATTGAAGTCTTTGCATGCTCGTCCAATAAAATGCATCAACATAAAGCCGGGTATTGGGAATCTCCAGTTTTTTTTAACCTGAGATGTTTCTTTAATAAAACTTTGAAAATGCTCAGTCAAGTCGAAATTTGAACAGCAAGTCGAATTCGAACTGAATCACATAAACTAACAGGATAGTTAATTGGAAAAACAAGAATTTTACTTTTCTGATTCGTTAAAGCCAACAACTGCCGTTAAAAACAACAACACCGGTAAAAAGGAGATAATATTTTTAAAGTTTACACTCAAAGACCAAGCTTGAACTCACTCACTGGTTGCTTAATTGAAGATTATGCGAATTACAGAAAAAGATTCGTGCATGTGTATTATTCGACATTACGTGTAGTTTAGTGGTTCCGGTTATATGTGAGCATCACTTCAATAAACCTACCTGGAACGCGAAAGTCTGGGAAGATGGTGAGAATGAGCTTCATTGGCCCTTGGCTTTGTAAGTTTTGTGTGCCCACAGACGATGAGCCCCTGCTGTCCCCACCCCTCGCTCCGGCAAATAAAAACGCAAACGCTGAAATACAAATCATTTTAAAAACCAAAAAATTTTTTTAAATAGGGGCTACATGAACAAAATTTAAAAAATTTGTTCTTGGATCTTTTTATTGGAGAGTAAGGGGATAAAAGAATCTCAGGGCAAGATTTCGGCATCCGTTTTTTTGTTTGTGGGGTGGGGGGTTTGTGTGTGGTTTTTGGTGTGTGGTGTGTGTTTTTTTTTTATTTATTTTTTTATTTATTTTTTATTTTTTTTTTTTTTTTTTTTTTTTTATTTTTTATTTTTTTATTTATTTATTTATTTTTTTATTTATTTTTTTTTTATAATTGAACCGATAGGAAGAAAAAAACTCTTCCAAAAGGATATATTTTCCCCAAAAACGGAAAAAAAAAGAACTAAATTGGGAAAAATATGACTTTAAGATGAATGAAGACAAAAGAATTAAAAAAACTAGACAGACCTGAGGGCTTCTTCCTTTCCGTCTAGATACTAAAAACCAAAGGAAAAAAAAATTAAATTTTAAAAATGTTAGGGTTTGGGGGTACAAACCCTATGGGCATAAAAAAACTAAAGGGTTTTTTACAGGGTCAGTCCCTGACAAAAAGGGACTCCCCATCAAGGACAGCAGAGCGCCCTCTATCACACCACTTTGCTCAAACCATCTTCGTCCCTCCCCCAAGGTCCCAAGCTACTCCTTGAGGAGTCGGGACTTCAGACGGCTTTGAGGACCACTTCGTGGGGAAAGGGGCGCCCTGCCGTTTTTTGAAGAAGCAGACTATGCCGTAGATTTGCTCTTCCAAACACAGAAAAAATTTGGCCAGATCGATTTGACCGATAGTCGGGGAGGTGTTGTCGGGCCAGAACCCGACATACAAATCTCGGAGAGACAACCTAGGGCGTCCCAGAATGCTCCTCATGAGGGTGTCGGCCAATCGCCACATGGGTACGGCCTGCCGACAGGACACCACCACCACCATGTGCCACGCCGACCCCTCCACCAGGCACCAAGGGCACAGGCGGGAGGCAACCAAACCCGCATGAAATATGAAAATGGGGTCGGCTAGACGGTTCTTGTTGAAGCGCCACACCACCTCGGAATCTAGTCCCAAGGATTGTGGGCGGGCTAGGCCTTTCCAGTTGATACGGTCATTGGACCATTGACCCTCTGCGGAACCGTCTATGCCAAGCCCCTCCACCATGTCAAGCAGGATGGTCCGCCTGTTGGTCACGGGAATTAGAGGGACCCACATGCCAGAGAGCGGGCGACGGTAGAAGAGCAATGGTGGCCACGGTTCAGGACCCGGAATCTCCTTGACACCACGAAAGCGGAGGTCAGAAAAAGCCCGGATCCTATTCCCGCTGATCCTCAGGGCATCGCGTATACGACGAGGCAGATTATCGAAGCCCTTTAGTGAGTCCACGTCTACCCACTCGTCACCGACGAGTAGGTCCCCGAAAGTCCCACATCCCAGTGCAGACCAGGACGGAATAAACGGGGTGGTCGCTGTAGGGATCAGTGAGGTCAACGTGAGAGGGATGTCACGCAGGCCCCAGACATTAGAGGGGAAGTTTCTTGGCTTTGGTTGCAGGGAGAACCAAGCAACCAGAACCGTGCGGAGGAACTCGGACGTGCTCCGGGCTGCAGGCCCACCGATAAGGGGGTGAAACAAGACTTGCCACCCAAGACCCAGACGTCGGTACTTTCAGAGGAAGTGGCGGGTCATGGCGTGACAAGGATGGTCGTCCAATTTGGTCAAAAATCGGTGAGCAAACAACACCCGGAACATGGCCACCTTGGACGGAAGGTGAACTAGTCCAAGTCCTCCCAGATGGACAGGAGCGCAGAGTTTTCGCAAACGAGTCCAGTGCCTCCTGCCCGCCCATACGAAGTTTGCCAGTTCTCCCTGCATCCGGTTGACAAGAGCCAGAGGGGGAGGTACAATCTGGAACGTGTACCACAGCCTTGGAGCTAGGAACTGGTTGGCAACCAGGACGCGACCACGAAGCGACATGGCCGACGCCCTAAAACGCCACCTGAGGATTGCAGCGCGGAACTTAACGAGCAGTTCCTCAGGCTCCTAGCCACTACAGCTGGCGTGTTCCCCAGAACAACACCCAGGATTTTCGCACCTTCGCTCGACCAAGCGAAGTCGAGAAGCCCTACGTCCTGTCCAACTGCCCGACCACAGGCCTGTCGATTTCTCGGCATTGAGCTGCGCTCCGGACTGTGCGGCATAGACGTCGTACACTTCTCGGAGACAAGCGAAGTCTCCGTCGTCGGCAATTAATGCCGAGAAGTCATCGGCGTAGCCGGAAATAACGAGCCTGTGTTCAGGTTGACCGGGGAGAACAAATCCCTGGAGACTCGACCTGCAAAGTCTGAGGAACGGTTCGGCAGCGAGAGGGAAGAGTAGCCCCGACAGTGGACAACCTTGCCATATACCACGGCCAAAAGCAAAGGGTGCCGTGAGGCAACACCCTACCCGCACATGGCACGTGGCGCCGGCGTAGAGCGTTCGCAGGGTACTCACGAACGACTCTCCAAACCCATAGGTACGGAGAAGGTGAAAGAGATAGTCGTGGTTGACCCTGTCGAACGCTCCCTGTTGATCCAAGGACAAAATTACCAGGGGCACTCCCTCTGCGTTGGCATATTCCAAGACGTCCCAGTGCAGGTGGAGACTATCAAAGATAGTCCTCCCGGGAATGCAGTACCCCTGGTCAGGATGGACCAGGGAGCCTACTACTTCACTCAGGCGCGTTGCCAAGGCGCGGGCCAGGATCTTGTAGTCCACAGTGAGAAGAGAGATGGGACCCCAGTTCTTGATGTCCATCCTGTCTCCTGATTTCGGCAGGAGAGTCAGGACGGACTTCTGAGCCGACTTTTGGAGGCTGCCCAACTCCAGAGGGCAGTCCAGCACTTCCCTGAACGGGTCCGACAGCTCACTCAAGAAGAACGAGTAGAACTCCGAAGTGAGACCGTCTATTTTGGGGGCCTTACCTTTGTTCAAGGAGCCCAGTGCTTCTGTGAGTTTCTTGGTGGGAAAAAGGGCGATCGAGACTCTCACGTTGAAGACGAGAGAGTGTTGGCAAGGACTCGTACAACGGAGATTCCTCCTCGATAACGACGGGCATGACACTGTAGACGGAATTGAAATGCCGCCTAGCAGCCGTGCAGAGAGACGGACCGTCCGACATGATTCGCCCCTCTAAGCAAAGTTGTTTCAGTGGCTGAAAAGTCGGTGCCATGTCCCGCGCCAGATTTGGAGCCGCTGGACTATCAACTGCAAGTAGTTGCTCGTATCAAGATGTTTGCCAACACTCTCCCCGCTTCTTCGCGCGTACGCGTCGCGCACCTGCTCGTTCGCGCGAGCAAGGTCGGCTGTGGTGTTTCCCGCAAGCAGGGGATCGGACACGATTCGATCGACTCATCGCTCCAGACGGACGAAAGTCTCGTCACTTAGCTGTCAGCGCAGTCAAACAAATCGTATGGTCGTGGTCCCAATCTCGTGCTTGAGAGCGTCCCACCAGTGGTGGAGGGAGGTGTAGAGCTGGCGACGGGCCTCAAACGAGAGAAGGAGCTCACGCATGCAATCCCCGAAGCTCGGGTCATCAAGAAGGGCGTTATCAAACCGCCAATAGGGAGAGACAAACTTGGGCGTTCTAAGAGAGAGGGTTGTGAGCAGGGCCAGGTGATCGGAAAACGAAGGTAAGACCCTCACTTCCGTCACCGTGGCCGTGACTTCGGGAGTGGCGTAGAAACGATCGATGCGTGAAGCGCTGTGATAGGGGGCATTACCGACGAAGGTGTATCCCGGTTCGACGGGATGAACTCCCGCCACAAATCGGAGAAGTCTGCCGCCATGACCATGTCTCTGAGCTGATTCACTACGCGTGGATACCGCTCATTGCCACTAGACCTGTCGATATTGGGATTCAACGTGCAGTTGAAATCCCCCCCGACAAGGAACTGGGCGTCGGCACCTGCAACGCCACGTACATTGCGAATGTGTCGCTCGAGGAGCCCTAACACATCGAGAGCGACGTGCTGGTCATGAGACACATAGATGGAAATTACATGGAGCGACCGTTTTGTGGCGGGAATCTCCAAGAGAAGTTCTTGAAGATAGCCGGGGTACAGAATGTTGTGAGCACATAACACCAACGTGGACGACTTGCGAAGTCCGATCATGGTGCCCGTACACACTTGACCTGGTGGGTTGAAATAGAAGGTATATTTGGATATAAGAAGGGGAAGTGGTGCTGAAGGCGTGTTTGTCTCCTGTAAGAGGACGACGTCGGGGAAATGGCGATCGAGGAAACTAGACAGCTGACACCACTTGAAGTCGCTGCGTACGCTCTTGGTGTTGAGTGTTATTATTGTTGTCTCTCCCATGTTGTAGAAAGTCACTCCATGCCATTGGACTCGAGGCTCTCTACAGATTTTGACCTGGAGAGAGAGAAACCGTATTCACCGGATACGATGAAGAAGTTTTGTGCCTTACGCAGGGTGCCCTGAAGGCGTTCAACCCTGGCCCTTATGGCTCGCAATTCCCTAACGGCCGGCTTGATCAACAGCAACATCTGTAATAGTCCCTCGATGTCTTGGGTGAAACGATAAGCAACCTTTAGTGGCTGATCGCTGCCCTTAACGTCCGCAAAGAACTGCAGGAATGCGCAGGTTGACAGCGCGTTGTTTGGCTCCTCGTTATTAAGAAGCTCTATGGCGGCCAGGGGCATGGTTACCTCACCTTGTGTTGCCCCCTCATTTTGTTTTTGACGCTTCTTAGCTGGGGACTCACTGCGTGGTTTTCGCGTTACTGTCACTGGAGTGAAGCCATCTCCCTCCACGGAGGTGAGTAAGGATACGAGAGTGTCGCCACAGTCCATGCCGTTGGGAGGTAGAGCTGCAGCAGAAGACTGGGCCGTGACCACAGTGGCTGAAGGCTCACCCTGCTCAGCGCTTGCCGCCGACGTGGACGCGAAGGCATTCCCACTCCCGACGAGGTCCTTCCTCTTTTCGCCGCCAGCCGCACGGGGTGAAGCTCCGCCGCCAGATGGGGCTTTGTTTTCATTGACTGTGCAAGCCCTGGCAATGTGTCCAGTCTGCTTGCACTTAAAGCACTTGATGTCGTCAAAGCTGAGGAAAACGCGAAGTCTACCAGGACAGAGTCTGGTAGGTTGATGTTTTCAGCCTTGACGACAAAAATCTGACGACGAAAACTGTAGACGTGGCCAATGTCAACCTCCTTAACACCAACGGTGATGTACGCCATCGGGGACACGATTCGGACCAGTTTGGCCAACTCGGCCTCGATGGCTTGGTGCGGGATATGGGGGCTGGCATTAGACAGTACCAGGCGCTCGGCGGGAGTGACAAGCCTGCGCGCCGACAGAAACTGGTCCTTGATTTGTATCCCTACATGGTCAAGCATGAAGGTGTCCACCAAGGCCTTACTTTTAAGATAAAAGCACACGCGGCCCGGGGACATCCTGGAGGCAAAGGTGATGCTTTTGCCCCCGATGACATCGGCCAGGGACCGCATGTACTGTTAAATGGTGGCATTTTCAAATGAAGGGCCTGGTCCTTCTTTGGACATGCCTGACCAGTGGAGGGTTGATCTGCCCGAACCTGGGGCCGTGTACCCGCGCCCGACGACACGTAGCCTGGGCCATGGTCGGCTTTGTAACGTTCGGGGTAAGGGCCTCGGGAACGATAGCCGGTGACACCACTGGTAAGGTGGGGGTGGGTAGCACCTGTGGTGAGTTGAGGGTGGGTGACACCACTGGTAATGTAGGGGTTGGTGTCGGGGGCAACAATGTTGCTGCGCTGGCTGAACCAGCCACCACAGTAACTGTTGATGCAGCCTCAACAGGGCTGGTCGCTACCTGAATGTCAGATATCGACCTGTTGAGGCGCGGAGAGACGGAAAGAACAGAAACAGTCTGTTGGGCTGATTCAGTCAGCGCAGCAAGTAGTTGTTTAACAGTGGCAGTGACTGCCGCCAGAGAAGGCCTGAGGGCAGTTACTGTGTGGAAATCTCAGGGTTGGTATATCCCTTGCGAACAAGGGACATATTCACCACCTGTTTGGACCCTCGCTTTAGGGCCGATTTCGTTTCCTTACCTGTCCCAGCTTTAGAAGCGGGGACAGGAGTCTTCCTCAGAAAATCTTGAGGCCTTGATTGACTCATGGCCAGCCAAAAACCTCAAGTATTTTGAATTTAAAAAGACAAAAAAAAACACGCCTGACACGGCAACAAGCTGAACAAGAAAAAACGAAAATCAATGAAGTATAAAATTTTTCTCAGATTGAGAAAAAATGGCAGTGTCCAAAAAGGGGTTTAAAAATTAAAAATTAAAAACGAAAACTACACTAAAATGCGTGCGGAGGTACACTCTAATGCAGCAAACACAAAGAAGGACTTTCAGGTGAAGCCAACTAGAATAGGCCTTCACCTGAAAGAAAAAACTAGACAATGCAAAAAATATACAAGTCCAAAACTTGCTTAAAAATTAAAAATTCGGTAATGAAACCTACACCAAACGAAAGAGGAGAAAAAACTGAACAAGATGAACTTGTTAAATAAACAAAAACGACAAAGAAACAACAGCACAGCGTCAAAAACCACAATGTTAGCAGTATTGGCTTGAGTGAGTAATGTTATATGCATGCAGCCATGCACTGCAGCCAGGTACACAAATAACACAGTGAGCGGGAGCGGACGAAAACACGTCTACCTCCGACCAAGGACGGTGTGTGTGTGTGTGTGTTTATTTAGTTTATTTATTTATTTATTTATTAATTTATGTATTTATTTATTTATTTATTTATTTATTTATTTATTTATTTATTATTAGTTGTATGTATGTATGTAGTATGTATGTATGTATGTATGTATGTATGTAGTTGTATGTAGTATGTATGTATGTTGTATGTATGAAAGTATGTATGTGTTGTATGTATGTATGTGTATGTATTTTGTATGTATGTAGTTTATGTATGATGTATGTATGTATGTATGTATGATGTATGTATGTATGTATGTATGTATGTTATGTATGTATGTATGTATGTATGTTATGTATGTATGTAGTATGTATGTATGTATGTATGTATGTATGTATGTATGTATGTATGTATGTATGTTTGTGTGCGTGTGTGTGTGTGTTTGCCTGTCTGTCTGTACACACACACACACACACACACACACACACACACACACACACACCCCCACACCACACACACACACACACACACACATACATACATACATTCATACATTCACTCATAAACCCAACGAAGTGCCGAAAACTTGCCATAGAGACTTAATTCATTCGCTCCGCTCACTCGTCCAAACAACGATTTATGGCGTTTGCCTAGTGTACATTAAAACTATGCTTACCAAATAAAGATGTAGCCAATTTCGCTGTGGTTAGCACAAGGTATACTCCGTACAAAGAAGCTCCGTGAAGGTATATAAATGCTATTACATTCAGCCATGCTATGTCCCACTTGTATACGCGACGTGCCGGTTTCACAGGAGTCGGCGGTGTCCTTTCGGCCGATGTCGTGACGCTTGGACGAGAATTGGGCTTTTTACAGTCATCCGAGGATGTCGCCAAGAACATCGTTTCTGATGTTGTTACGTTGGGTGGAAACCATTATTGTGAGCACACCATCGTAGGTCAATATGTTTCACCACGGGAGACGATGGAGCGTAAATATTAAATTATTGAAAAATAGCTGTCAAGTCTATTCTTTTGAAACACACACAAACCGACTATCTTCAGGTTTGCACGTCTAGGTTAACTGAGAATTACTGGAATCGAACAGACGTTCTCCCGAATTAGAGCTCCGGGATTGACACTTTAGCTCGCTCTTTCCTTGCCCACTTTCGCATTCCGCTGATGTTTGCACGCTTTTGCAGCTCATATTATGTAAAACAATAGCCGTTTCGGTTTACCAGTTAAAAGGGAATGATGACTGTGCAGCCTTTTTATAGTAGAGGAGCATAGGTAATTCCGTGGCCGAAAAAGGGGTAAGAGCTATGTATGTTGTATCAATCGATTCGTATTGATCCATAGATAAACAAATTTCGATGGTGAGAGTCCGTCGCATATCCGTAGATATCTCTTTATGTATTCAATGAGTCCTTACTTTTAATGTTCCGACAAATATATCCCGAGATAATTTATTTGAAGCGATGGCATGTGTAAATGAATAATATAGCATCGAGTATTTGACCTTGATGTTTTAAACACATTTCGTTTTTAGGCACAATAATTGACGAAAGAATTATGTTCTGGGATCAATCGTTTCGTTTTTGAAACGTACTTTAACAATATTGATGAGGTTCCCCTCGCAAAAAAAATGTTGGCCGCAAAAAAACACTTTGTAACTTGTACCCTTTTCTAAGGTAATAGACAGATTCATTTCAAAGGTACCGTTGGAAAGGTAATTAAAGGAGCAAAAAATAATAAACTTGGGAATTTTCACGAAACTTTAATTTTACTGAGGTTATCCTGTTACCACACACGATCGTTACAGTTATGGAACAATATGGCGTATATAAATATGTTTGTATGTATTTTGTTTAACCTTTGTTTTATAGTAGGCGACTATTACGCTGTTATGTTGGTACCATAGAAAAAAAGTAAAAAATTTTTCTTCCACCGGGGATTGACCAGGGACCAGTTGGAAAGAGTATGACATTGACAGCCTTTAGGTCCCGAGTTCAATACCCGATGGAGGTTTTTTTTTTTAAATTTCTGTCTTAATATAAAATTATTTTTTTGGTTTTTGGAGATTTTCGTGGACGATATGTATTAATGTACTCGGTTTATCGGTTTAAATGCCACGTATATTTTCGTTGGGCATGATCTGCATCAGCTATTCTGCGAGAATGTGTACGCTACTGATCGGATCTGGGCTGGATGATGATGTGAAAATTACAATTAGAACAACCAGGACCTAGGCTGTCAATGTCATACTGTTATCAACTGGTCCCGGTTTCAATCCCCGGGGGAGGAACATTTTAATTTATGTCTATGGTACCAACATATTAGTTTATTATTTCTTGCCCCTTTAATTCCCTTTCCAACCGTACCTTTGAAATGAATCTGTCAATTATTATAGAAAATAAAACAAGTTAAAAAAGTTTTTTTGCGGCCTCTTGTTTTTGCGACGGGTACCTCATCAAAATTATTAAAGTACGTTTTATACGGACCGTTTGATACCAGAGACATAATTCTTTCGTCAATTATTGTATACGACGAAATGTGTTTAAAAACACTAGGAAACGCTTAAGTCCCGCCGCGTTGTTGGATGAGCGTAATTGGTGCTTTTGAGATGCATTGTGTTACGCGGATTTTCTTTTGTTCTGTGAAAAAATCATTACTTAGTCGAAGATTTTTTTAAATTAAATTAAATTAAATTAAAATTAACTTAATTTTTTTAATAAATCGTAATTTTTACGTAATTTTTAAAAAAGAAAAAATCGTAAAAATTGCAATTTTTCCATAAGAAATAATTATTCGATTGCGCTCAAATTTTACACGAGTTATTAATTCAAAAAATTTAAAGGTTCTAAAAAAAAAATCATTACAATAGGATAAAGCATGTAGGGTTATATGTCAAAGAATTGTTTTTAAAAAAGAAAAACCCGTTAAAATTTCGATTTTCATGAGAAATAATTTTTCGATTACCCCTCAAATTTCACACGAATATCTTAATTCATAAAATTAAAGGGTTTTCTGTTAAAAAATCATTACAATCGGATAAAGCATGTAAATGTTATAAGTCGAAGAATTTTTTTAAAAAATCGAAAAAAAATCGTAAAATTGCGTTTTTATAAGAAAAATTTTCCCGATTGCGCTCAAAAACGTGGCAGTTCTAAGTTCAGAGATTTCGAAGGCCTCCAGAAAATTTCATCGCAAGCGGAGTATCGGTTTAGCCGGAATCGTGTTAAAAAAACACACAAAAATACAAAAAAAAAAAGAAAAAAAAACATTCCGGTTTTTTTTCTCCAGTGTAGTGAAATGGAATCTTCGCTTCGCTCGCTACGCTCGCTACGCTCATCCAACAAGATGAAATACTCGATGCATATTTTTTTAAATTACACATGCCGAAGTTTCAAATACATTATCTTGGGTTATATTTGTCGGAACATAAAAAGTAAGGACTCATTGAATACATAAAGAGATATGCTACGGATAAACAAGCAAAACATATTCGAAAACCGTTTTGGTCATGTAAATATATGCGCCATACGTTCCATAACGATGACGAGTGTGGTAAAAAATTTAAGTTTTTGTAACATAACCTTAGTAAATATTAAAGTTTCAACAAAATGGTAAGTATATAGTTTATTTCTCTTTTAATTACCTTTTCAACGGTATACGTGAATTAAAAATCGGATATATACTTTTAATGATAAGCGAGTCAAAAGGTTCATTGGCGTCGGCCATCTTGTTTTTTGCCATGGGAAGGGCTCAGTAAAAAAATCGAAATTTTTCCCATCAAAATTGTTAAATCACGGTTCATAACGAATCGATTGATACCCCATACAAAGTAGTTTCACCTATTGTGCTCTTAAAATATCGTTAAAATACCAAAAACTCAAACCAAACATAACCTCAAAAATATTAAACTTTCTGGAAAATTGTTGGTGTATCATTTGTAGCTCTTTTTATTACCTTTCCAACGGTACCTTTAAAATTGAAATCGGCGAAATACTTTTATAAATATTTTCGTTAAAATGTTCAATGACGGCGGCCATCTTGTTTTTACTCAGGGAAGGTCTCAGTAAAAAAATCGAAATTAACCCACTCAAAATTGTTAAAGTTTGGTTCATAACGAATCGATTTATACCAAATATCTAATTGTTACACCAATTGTGTATCGACAAAATGTATTTGAAACATAAAGATCACACAGTAGTAGCATATATACATCTACACATGCCATCGCTTCAATTACATAAACTCAGGCTATAATAGTCAGAAAATTAAATGCATGGATTCATTAAAAACACATAGAAATAATCTACCAAAAATGCACGTTCATGAAAATTTGTAAAACAAATTTAAATTTCAACATTTACCTTTCGAATGGTACCTTGAAATTGAAATCGGGCAAATACTTACGAAGAACGCTAGTTAAAATTCGAAAGCGGCGGCCATCTTGTTTTAGATATGGCTGGTCTCAGCCAAAAATCAAGACTCTCACCATCGAATTGTTTATCCATGGATCAATACGATCGATTGATACCAAAATACATAGCTCTTTAAACCCAACTGCCACGGAAGCATGTTTTCATACCCTATACTCCCCCCCTATTACGCAATTTGTTAGGGTGACGGCTTTTAACAGTCATTCTTTTCAATATCTGTGAGCTTGTCATTTATTCATTCATATTTTGCACTATCTGTGAACTAAATAGTGTACTTTTAGTTACCACCAGCTTAGACTTTGAGAAACGCGTGCAAATTTATCACATTTTTTAGTCATCGTTTGTTCCAAACCAAAACCCAGAGTCAATGTCAGCTCGGTATGAACTACTCTGAAAATGGTCACATGATGAAAATCAGCACAAGCACATCAACGCAGAAAAAACAAAAAATGCTATCATTCAACGGCCGGCTGATTTTAAAGATCTGGAAGTACTTTGACAGCTCTATATGAGGTCATATATATTATCGGCAGCGCTTTTAAAAAATTAAAGTTTGATTTAAGATGCCTGCACTTAGGCCTATCTACTTAAAGTTTTAAATTTGGAAGAAAAATGAAAATATTTCTAGGATCAGGGCCTTCTTGAAGGGAGGGAAATCGTTGTCTACTCCTAGTGACACCTGAATCTAAAAAGATGTTTTCAGTCTGTGTCGTTAAGTTTTGTTTTGTGCAAGAATGGTATTGCTGCGAGCTCTCATTGGTGTATTAAATTTCAACAATGTTACTAGTTACTGTCAAATCGATTAAGTTCGTTTTTTATATTTTTAGCAAAACGTCTTAGTATTGTTTACACCTTCTGAAAACAGAATTTTGGCAATCGAATTATATTCTTTCGGTTGCCAATTATAATTGTTTTTTATCCACGGTGGTTAGGCATTGTACCGTGTGCAAGTGCAAGTGCAAACTTTAAACTTTTTGGCAAACAGTTCTGCGTTTGTGAAAATTTTATTTATCGGACGTGTTTTTTAAATATCAACTTGGAGACATAACGTTCAGTGTGTGATCCCCTCACCAAATGGTGCAAGACGCATCTAGGATTACAAAATCGTCTAGATCGATCATTGATCTAGTCCTGACCAACAATCCCGACACAATAGCAATCTTGGAAGTAGCGACGGGCGTCAACGACCATTCGGCAGTAAAGTTCAATTTGTGATGGCAGCAACCAAAAGCCAAAGTTGTGAAGAGAAAATTATACAATTTTACCAAAGCAAATGGAAGCAGCTAAAAGATATTTTTTTCTATTAACTTGCCGGTATGCTCGCATAACGCGGAGAACATCGAGTGGAAGACAGTGTTCTGGAAATGCGTAAATGTGGCGATTCCACAAGTTAACAAGATAGGCAAAAGAAAGTCACCATGGATAATCAAGGATATTATAAAATAAATTGAGAAAGAGGGACAGTCTGAACGAGAACCACAAGAGAAAAAATACCGACAAAAACTGGGAGAAGTACAGACGGCTGAGAAACAAGGTCAAGATGGACACTAGAAGAGCGCACGACGAATATGTCTGGAAACTTGAAGAGGGGAATGGAAAGAAGCTCTGGAAATACATCCATGGCAAAGTGAGGAGCTCGGTGCCACAACATTTCTTGATTGACGATGTCAAGGAAACCGATGCGTGAAACATTTCTGGGGCGATTGCTAATAACTTCAAAGGGAATTTTGTAAGTACGGCAGCCATGCCCACCTAAAGTAAACTCCTATTCATTGAAGAAAGTGCGTTTTTCCCACGAACATGTTTTCTTAACTACAGGAATAAACAAACTACTAAGTTCAGAGATTTCGAAGGCCTCCAGAAAATTTTATTGCAATTGGAGTATCGGTTTAGCCGGAATCGTGTTAACAAACAGACAAAAATACAAAAAAAAGAAAGAAAGAAAGAAAGAAAGAAAGAAAGAAAGAAAGAAAGAAAAATACATTCCGGATTTTTTCTCCAGTGTATCTTCGCTTCACTCGCTACGCTCATCCAAAAATGTAAAGATTTGTTCGATGAAGTGCATGGTGATATAGTTATATATGGCGTTTTCCAGTGGCCTAGTGCGCCCTAGTGCGCACTGGATTACCACTTCTCTTTTCATTTGTTCAGTTTTGAAAGTTTTTCAAGGGAGTTGACAACAATGACATCTCTGCATTTGTCGAGGCATGCCAATGGAAAACCCCATAAACTTTCATTATGGGGTAAGAGTTTAAAAGTGATTTTAAAACTTTTTTAATTTAAAAAAAAATAACATGAAAATAAAAAAAAAAATTTTTAAAAACACAAAAATGTGTAAAGGGTTTCAAGATTTGTGAAGAGGCACGGTTTTTCATGAAAGGGGCTGTAGAAACTTTGATGTAAGTGTCTCCGGGGAAAACTTTAAAACCCCCAGTTATCAAAAAATTTTTTCAAGAAAAAAATATTCTAGTAGTGCCGTAAGATTGTCCTTTTAAAAAACGTTAGGGTTTTTTTCTGTCTTAAACCCCCTTATCTACGTTTTTTAATTTTTCAATAGTCCGTTACCTATCCCAATACATCATGAAGAGCAGATCTTTGGCCGGGCCCCAATACCAACCTTGAAGCCACAAAATCCCCCCCAAAAATATAAAAGATCTCCAATTTTCTGGTGATTTCAAAAAACGGCTCGAAGACCTCCAATTTAAACTACCACTCACAACTAGAGGAACTGAAAAATCTATGGTTTCGTTGATCAGAAAACCCTAAAATTTCGACGCCCAACACCAAATGGAGGCAATCTGAAGCCGACGCCGTCGTGCGGATGCTATACGTGAGCGAAAACAAAGCTTGACCAACAATCGCGCCGAAAAGGGGGGGTTTATTAAGGACGGGAAAACCCGTGCTTCGCGACTTTCGCGTATAAAACCAGTTTAAATCGCCAGGGAGACATGATCGCGACTGCGAGAATACGCCACGCAACTGTCCTAAACACGGGTCCCTGAGTCCCGCCCCGGGGAGGGTTTTTCCCGAGCCCGTACCCCGCTTTTCGGCCACCCGCCTCCCAGTCGAGCTAAGGGGGAGGAATCGACCGTTCCACCCCCTCGGCCCCGTCGGGCACAACAACGGGGGTTCGTCGCTGAGGGCCGCCCGAGGCCTATCATCGGAAAATTCAAGCGCTAACACCAGGGCGGACATATGGGGTCGCAAAGGAATTACCAACTTACTAAGTCCAATTTTTCATCACCGAGTCTCTTACTCGTACCGGGGGAGACTTCTAGCTCTTGCTAAAAGAAACGCCGGGGGGCAAACAAGTGTGGACCCAGGATGAAGGACATCGCCTGGGACGAAACACAAGAGGATTTTAGTCAAATTTGTGACCCCCTTTCTTGTCACAAAACTTTGGTAAAATATTCCCATGAAGCATCGCAATTAGCCCAAATTTGGACCCTTTTTTTGTCACAAAACAGTTCGGGGGAAGTTAATTCCTGAAAAACACCGTTAATTTGCCAATTATGACCCTATACTTGTCACAAAAACAGTTCGGTGAAATTTTATCCTATGAAAAATCGTTAATTAGCCCAATAGTACCCTTTACTTGTCACAGAACAGTCTAGGCCGAAAGCAGACTCTTGGCAAATTATTTTTTTTTATCAAAAAGAATCTCATGCCTTTGGGCAGCCCTATTGTCAGGGGATGCTTAGCAAATTTCAGACAACTCGAACGTGACCCTGTTACAATGGTTTTTTTGTGTTTTTTTACCCCTTTTTGCCACTGTCCTTAAAGTTGGGCCCACATAGCTACAGCCACACTTGCAAAGGGTTTTAAAACTCCCCTTTGGTAGATGTCGGGTCCTTTGGGGATCTCAACATGGTAGAAATTTTTTTATAGGGTTTAAAAATTTTCTTGTTTACTTTCCCCAAAGGTAACTCTATGCGATAGTGTAAAATTTTAATATGGCAGGGAAGCATTTAGGAGGATTTTTAGGGGTTTTTCAGTTAATTCTTTTTTTACCCCAGTTTTGTTGAAAGCTCGCCCGGGGTTGACCGCATATAGCCATTTCTTTCAAAACGCTGTCAAGGTTTCTTTTCATGTGGGAAAACTTGCTCATCGATAACGTTTGTAGGGAAACGAAGAATTTAATACGAATCTTTTGATGGATGGGGTATGAAGTGGTTTTAGATAGGGTTTTGTGGGTAGGGTTTTGTAAACAATGGCCCAACTTTCGCTGCAAATCCCCTAAACATCACATCAAGAAACGGTAAAAGCTTATCCACCTCTATTTTATGGGGAATTTAATTTTTTAGAATACTGTTTTAAAAGGTTTTGAAATTTTTTAATTCATCCGCAGTGCCCGGCCAAATGCCCCCCCCTACCATGGTGAATGAATTTTTGGATGAATACTTTTTAAAAGGTTGGAAAATTTTTTTAATCACCGCAGTGCTGGCCCAAAAGCAAACTTTGTATCTAATTTAAAGCTCCAGAAAAATGGTTTTAAAAACGGGCCTGCTATTTATTATTATTATTATTATGACACATTTAGGGGATAATCATAAACAAAATTAAAAATTAAATGACACTTTAAAATTCATGTTTAGTTTGGGTTTGGGGTAATGGTGAAAGGGAAGCCCGGCTCGGGTTTTATGAAAGGTCTATATAGGTGGGATGTCAATACACTTTAGCATCCCCAATTTGTCGACCTTTTTTTCTTGCTCATATCCAGTGCTAGCGCTCAGGCACGTCTACTAAAAAAAAGGAAATACCCCCCCTTCACTCTCAATTTCCCGAATAGCATTACATTTGTCTTTTACAAAAAACAATGTTGCCAACTCAACTTTCTGTTTCAAATATCAAACATATGTTTTAAATAAACCTTCTCCCCCATTTTCCTAATTTACATTGAACACATTCCATTTGTTGAATTAGAGTAAAAGTTCCCTATCATTTACATATTCAAATTAATTATTTTTCATGTTTCTCGGTGCTATTGTATAACTTTTGTCATATAAGCGATTCGACACAAAACTAATTAACACTCTCTTTATAATTTAATTCATATTGCTGAGTACTAAGAAACGGCCTGACAATCTCTCTTTGTCCTTAGACAACAATCAACAAATAAAAAGACCTTTCTTATAGGCTAATCCACATTTACTTTACTCATCAGTTGCTATGAAAGGACACTAGCAAAAACACACAATACAGGTAAGCAACCTTGTCTTCCTGTCTCAATTAACTTAGGGCAGTGAACCAATCACATATTGCACCAATTACATATATGTAGGATTACTATCTCAAAAAGGATATCATCAATCTTTAACTTACACCGGCTCGTCCCTCCTTCCCAATGCGAATGTGAACCAGTGACAAAATTAGTATAACACACTACATCCAGCAGTTACATCACATATCATTATACAATAAATCATACCCTCAATAGTTCATAAAAAATGCATAGTTTCCTGACAGTTCCTTGTCTCTAACCCCTTCATTATGAAATTCACCTCTTATAATCATTATTGTTGTAATTAAACATATATTAATTAATTTAAAATAGGAAAAACTTTATATTATCTAAATGATTTTCAAGTGGGCTGCACTAACACAAACTTATCTATTAAATGTTCATCATCCCCTAAATAATTAAATAATTATTATATCAAAAATATATTCTTCAATCTCAAAACTGTATTTTGATTCCCTCTTGACGTGTTTTAAACATTTATACTAGGCCACAACAAATCTCCAAACACCCAGTCAAATACATTCTAGTAATTATTGGAACAATGAAAATATGAACTTTCCAACGCCCTCATTAAAATAAAACTAGTCGCTACCTACTTCGAGACAGACACAAATCAATTACCAATCACAACTCTTTTTTCATCGCTGTATCCTCATCAAATCAAGTCAAATCAAAACATGAATGAAAAAATAAAGTGGTCCAAAGACTTGCTTTTGTAAACAATGTAGGCGATTATTGTCACGTAACTATAGTTACTGTTGATTGTATGCCTGGATAAGGCTTATTTTAAAACCTTTATTTGGAAGCCTTCCAGCAATTTTTTAAAACATTTTCTTTCAAAGGGCATTACATCACTATTACCTTAATGTACATGTAAATATGAACGTTGTAGCCCCACCTGTTTGGTCAGAATCGCTGGGCAATTGAAACTGACGAATTAGGTAGTAGTAGCAGTAGTAACTAACGTCCTTAAAGTGATTTGAGCATGTTTCAAGTCATATTTTCACCAAGAAGGAATGCTCGTACCCCAACCAAATTGTGTCGGGTTGTGTGTTGTCGGGTACCTAAATTCCCTCGATTTTGATAGTTTTCAAGTTCACATCACGTTTCATGATGGCTGGGTGACACCTCGAAATCACCCCAACTCTGCTTGCTGTATAAGGTGCCTGAGTGTGTAGCGCACCGCGGCTTGGCTGCTTGCGTGTGCTTACGTGTGGCTCGTTGGTCTTGTGGTTAGCGTACCTGCTTCCAATGCAGAAGGTCTAGAGTTCGATTCCCGCTAAAGTCAGAAGATTTTAACTTCTGATTTGGACTTAAGTCCATCAATTCTTGTCTTAGGAGTTTGTAAACGGTGACTTTGGAGCAGTTCTAGCAACGAAGCACATTATAAATTCAGAGTTGTTCTGAAGCGGCCTTGTTGATTCTGGCGTTGGTCCGCGGGAGTTCGCACTGTCCATACCACTGATTGCTATATTTCCTATTAAAAATATCGATCTTTGGTTGGTTATCGCTCACTCGTCGATTGCGTCGGGGCCTACAGGGTTGGCTTGGTCGCTTTGATTTACTGTCCCCCACTGAAATCAGTTATAAAACTGAGTGGGTAGACTCTAAATACAATTTATTTATTTATTTATTTAAATCCTATTCACTTTACACTTCATCATTAGCCATCGCTAAACCAACTCACAACTATCTCAAATCTCAATCTAGAATCCACAGATTCCATCTAATATTTTTGTCCAACCAATCAACAAACCCTTTGTTATTACGCACAAATGCACAACACATCATTATTTTATTAAAATGAAATTATTGGACACTGTTCTTGTAAGAAATACTTTTTTAATAGTGATATTTCGACAATAGTCGAGTGTCTTTTTCTAACTGAAGTTGAATAAAAGAACATTTCAACAATACAAATAAATATTAAAAATAACAAAAACGACCATGAAACATGCATGCCAACAAATTATGATAAACATAAAATTAAACATTGCAGAAACAAATGATGTACAAATAAGAGGTGAGGACAAGAACAAACATCAAATCGTCAAAAACATCAAGTTTAAGATATCAATGCACTATAGTCCATATTTTAGGACAAAAAAAATTATTCAACAAAATCTGATAAACATTAAATTAAAAAATCCATCCCGATCGGGGTTCGAACCTGAGTCTCCCAATTTTTTACCACTTTTTTAATTACTAGATTGTATTAAATATCAACAATTCCACCTACGGGAGTGTTTCCCGAGTATCCAAATCGAGAAATAAAATTAAACACTGCAGAATCAAATTATGTACAAAACAATCGGTGTGGACAAGAACATAAACACCAAATCGTCAACACATCAAGTTTAAGGCTCTACTGGACCCTGTATTATTTCGGTGTGTTGCAGTGGCTCCGTACTTCCATCGTAACTAACGACACAATTGAGATATCGGTATAATTTTTTTTTATTTTACTCAGTAAAGACGTCCAATGAACGTGTGTTGTGTACTTTTTCCAAAATTGTCCTTATTTTTTAAATAAAATTAGTTAACTTTTGGGGAATATTTTAACATTTACCCTTTTTTCGCGAAATTTTTTTAGGGTTACCAAGCACTTTTTGGAAAAAGTACACAACCAAGTGTAAATAAACACCTTTAGCTAGCATTCCTAAAAATTTGAGAATTTTTGGACAAGGGGTCCGCTGTACAATGGAAGTACGAAAGCATGTTTCGGCGCTATTTTTGGGCCCTTTTTGACTCCCGCAAGTGGCGCAACCTAGCGATAAAGAAGCTTTTTCCAACCACTTTGAGTGACAGGTCATGTATTTTTTA
>JAMZAV010008572.1:0-15341 GCA_024449915.1 Sweltsa coloradensis
AAAAAAAAAAAAAAAAAAAAAAAAAAAAAAAGGGGAATTTTGGGTTTTTAAAATTAAACATTATAATCATAAAAAATTTAATGCTAGAAGCAATTACAGGGGGTGTAAAGGAATTTTACTTTGGGACCCAATCTAAGAAGATTTTTTTGAAAATCTATAAATACATTTTAAAAACTTTTCTATAATTTCACCGGGGGATTTTTTTTTTAAACATTATTTTTGTGTTATTGGTGGAAAAATTTTTAAAAAAAACGATCCCAAACTGTTTATTTAGACACACCCCCCAAAAATTTTTTGTATCGGAACATCGTTTTGAAAAAGGGCCGCCTTTTTAAAATTCAAGGGGGAAATTTTCGAGTGTCCACATCCAAAATATTATTTTTGGTCCCCACCCAAACTGTGCAAAGCGCAAACCGGTTCAAAAAGTGCAGTTTTTAATCGTTTTTATTCGTGTACCGTACCACTATTGTACTATTTTTTCCACGGAATAGCCTATCGGGTTTTGACTGGATTTTTCTTTTAAAAACTCTTTTGTTGCGAATTTTTAATTCACACATTTTTGGGGTCGCTTTGGGAAGTTATTCTTTTAAAAAAAAAAGAAACATTTTTTATTTAAAGCACATCATAATCGTTTGTTTTCAAAAATGCGTTGGCCAGTTCCCCCTTGTGTTTTTATTTTCCCCCCGTATCTCTGGTTAGCTTGAAGCTGATAAAATGGACGAGGTCGTACGAGGGAGAGGGCCCCGCAAAACTGAAGGGCAGAAGAGACCTACGTCACCTTTTTTGGGGCTTTAACGTCAACGTTGGCTCTTGCTCGTGCAGAGCGTTTTGTTACGGCGGAATGTTCAATCAACTCAGCTCCATTTTATGCCCACGAAAAACGTTTATAGACTGAAAACAAACAAAACAAATCGGGTATAGGAGAACCCAAGTGGGGAACAAAACCACCGTTTAATATACAACGTTTATAAAAAAATTAATAAGTATGGGGAAAAACAGTTTTTTTTATTAGGAATTTTTCCTTTATTTCACTAGGAAACGCTCGGGGGGGACGCGTTGAATAAGCGGGGCAGGCTATAGCTAGCCCCACATTTGCAAAAAATTTTTTTTTTTAAATTTTAAAAATTGCAAAATTTTCGCTGTCCCAGGGCCATTTTTCCCAAATATTATTTTTTATTGCCAAGGTATTTGGGTAAACCCTGTGAAAGTAAACCTTTTATTTGTGGATGAAATCCACCGCCATTAGAGGCCCCTGACCCCCTTGGGAAAACTTTTTTAAACTCTTTGTTGACAAAAATAGACGCTTCCTAAAAGTATTTTGATTACTTCTAGGTACATGCTTAAAAAACTTCGCGGTCTTTTCGTTCCTGGCACGTTCCTTTTGTTAAATGAATTTCCACTACACATTATCGGACAAAAAAAAAATTAACATTTCGTGACGGACGGACATTTTAAATGATTTGGCTATCTCAGATTTTTGGGTCGCCTTTAGTTTTAAAAAAAAACTTTCGATTAACTTTAATTAATTTTTAACTTTTTGAACGATTTTGCCACAAAACTAATGAATTCAACGAGAACGAAGCTTTCGGATGGTCAAAATTTCAAACCCCGATCCGAGCCTCCGTTTTGAACGTTAGGCGAACATAAAAAACCAAAAAAAAAAAAACAAAAACAAAAAAAAAAAAACAAAAAAAAAAACAAAACCAGTGAATAATGTTTTCGGCAGATCAAATGGGAAAACCCCGCTTCGCCGCTTAAAAAAGTACTAAACAGCAAAAACAAAAAAAATAAAATATGGAAGTATTCAATAAAAACCAAAAAATACTAGAAAAAGCGCCAAAGGTCGTTTTTATACGAGGAGTGGGAGCCTAGTGTTAAATACCCCATAACATTCTTTTCTTTCCCCCCAAATAAGGCTGGACCCAGAAGTCTTTCCTACTTTTTCCTTTTCTAGACTAGAGTGGGGGAAAGACCTTTAGTTGACGGGTCCCCTATACCAAAATAAACTCAAACCTATTCGATTTTAATGATATAAAATTACAAATTATTTCAAACATATATATATTAAAATTTAAATAGAATGTTCTCTTATTTCTACCAGAGTCGGGACGATGTTACTCCCTCTTGGGGGAGGTGCCCCGGGGTTTTTTAGCCCCGCCCCCGACTCTTAGCACCCCTCACTGACCTAGCCCCCCCCCCTGACTGTTTGCTCCCGCCCATGACTCTAAGCCCGCCCCCCGACTCTTTGCCCCCGCCCCCCCACTCTTTTATCCCCCACTGACTCTTCACCCAAATCGGACTCTAAGCCCCGCCGCCTGACTCTTTGCTCCCCCCCCCTGACCCAGGGTCACCAAAAAAAATTCGATGATCCTTGTTTTAAGGCCAATGTCAACAATAATCGCATGTAAATGGAGTATTTTGGTTTTCCCGGGGATGTACCACGCGTTTCTGACGGGGCCCACAGAAGGTGGGTTAAATGGAAAATTTTCTCCATAAAGCAGAAGGTGATGGATATAGGGAACTTTACTCCAGAAAGCATGAAGGGTGGATATAGGGCGTTCACTCCTGACCGACAGAGTGTGATGGATATGGGAATTACTCCATGAAGACATGAGGGAGGGGTATAGTGGAACTTTACTCCATGACCGACAGAAGGGATGGATATAGTGGAACTTTATCCAGAACGAAGAAAGGGGATGGATATAGTGGAACTTTACTCCCTGAAAGACATGAAGGTGATGGATATAGTGGAGCTTCACTCCATGAACGACATGAAGTGATGGATATAGTGGAACTTTACTCCATGAACGACATGAAGGTGATGGATATAGTGGAGCTTCACTCCATGAACGACATGAAGGTGATGGATATAGTGGAGCTTCACTCCATGAACGACATGAAGGTGATGGATATAGTGGCGCTTCACTCCATGAACGACAGAAGGTGATGGATATAGTGGAGCTTTACTCCATGAACGACATGAAGGTGATGGATATAGTGGAGCTTCACTCCATGAACGACATGAAGGTGATGGATATAGTGGAGCTTTACTCCATGAACGACATGAAGGTTATGGATATAGTGGAGCTTCACTCCATGAACGACATGAAGGTGATGGATATAGTGGAGCTTCACTCCATGAACGACATGAAGGTGATGGATATAGTGGAGCTTCACTCCATGAACGACATGAAGGTGATGGATATAGTGGAGCTTTACTCCATGAACGACATGAAGGTGATGGATATAGTGGAGCTTCACTCCATGAACGACATGAAGGTGATGGATATAGTGGAGCTTCACTCCATGAACGACATGAAGGTGATGGATATAGTGGCGCTTCACTCCATGAACGACAGGAAGGTGATGGATATAGTGGAGCTTCACTCCATGAACGACATGAAGGTGATGAATATAGTGGAGCTTTACTCCATGAACGACATGAAGGTGATGGATATAGTGGAGCTTCACTCCATGAACGACATGAAGGTGATGGATATAGTGGAACTTTACTCCATGAACGACAAGAAGGTGATGGATATAGTGGAGCTTTACTCCATGAACGACATGAAGGTGATGGATATAGTGGAGCTTCACTCCATGAACGACAAGAAGGTGATGGATATAGTGGAGCTTCACTCCATGAACGATAGGAAGGTGATGGATATAGTGGAGCTTCACTCCATGAACGACAAGAATAAATGTTTGAAATATGTATTTCCTGCTCCGCGGTTAATTATATTTGTGAGCCCATTATTCCTACGCCCATCATTTAAGCTAGATTACAAAGAGGTGACAAACCCGTGATTGCACAGTTGGCCGGTATATATCCGGCTCGTAAATCCTGTGTGATTTGTTTGGGGAATAGCGTGTTCGACAAATTGATAATTTATTTGTAATCGATATGATGTAATGGGGTTTGTTTCAGTTTATTTTATCTCTGTCCGTTAAAACCCTCGTTTGAGCCACATTAATGAGCCGGGGTAGTCACTTAGGATCTCAGTCCCCAGTGACTAATCATACCTGAAAACTTAATTGAGTTGATATATGATACTGCGTGTTGACGAGTTCTTGCTCGACAAGCGACTCTAGTTGCCCGGTTAGGCGCTAGGGCAGAGCAAGGATGATTGATATTTTGTAAATAAGATGGTATTTTAAATATTTGATCATTGTCTACAACTACATTACCCGTCTGCTGTGCAGACTTATGGGTTATATTTTTGCATGCTTAATAAATAAATAAAAACTATTTTAATACTTGCAGAGAACTTCGTCTACTCCGTTGCAGCTTATCCTCATTTCACCTAGCTTTAAAGCACTTTCATTTTTTGTATACCTTTCACTACTCCTGTCTTATGGTTAGGTAAGGGTATCGCTCCAAGAGATTTGTGAAATATAACACCTTGTATTATGATGCAAGTACATGTAATTGTGTCCTTCTAGGCTCAGTACGGCGAGGAGGTCTGGCAGAAGATAGTGGAGGTAGCGAGATGCAAGTACTCAGTCTTCAAGACACACCAGCTCTACCCAGACAACCTCATGTCAGACCTGGCTGCAGCGTGTGCCGAGGTCACCAAAGAGGGCAACAAGGAATTCTTCATGCGATACTTTGGACAATGCTTTGTACGGTTCTTCAGTAACTTCGGGTGAGTTGATGGTACTTTGGACACTGCTTTGTACGGTTCTTCAGTAACTTCGGGTGAGTTAATGCTACTTTGGACAATGCTTTGTGAGGTTCTTCAGTAACTTCGGGTGAGTTGATGCTACTTTGGACAATGCTTTGTGAGGTTCTTCAGTAACTTCGGGTGAGTTGATGCTACTTTGGACAATGCTTTGTGAGGTTCTTCAGTAACTTCGGGTGAGTTGATGCTACTTTGGACAATGCTTTGTGAGGTTCTTCAGTAACTTCGGGTGAGTTGATGTTTATTGCTCGTCAGTACTTAGGTTGAGACATCATTAAGACGAAGATTAGCTACAACTGCGCGTGTTTATGTCTGATACGTTCTCGATGAAACGTGGTCTTCAGGCTAAATGTGCACGTGCTGGCTAAACAAGGCGAAGCGATGTAACTTTATGGTTACCGGATACGTCGACAATAACACTTGTGTTTTCTCTTCTCGGCTAGGTATTATGACGGGGAATGTTTTCAAAAGTAATTTAAGACAGAAAGGGATGTTTTTCTATTATTATTATTATAAACCAATTTCACCGAAGCTATCCAGGGGCTTAGCCGCCGTTTCGTCGCCTGCAATCTCAGTGAAATCGCTTCGGTGGTGCCGCGAATCTTCTCCGCTATCATATTCTACCCCTGACAAACCGCCCCTCCCTCGCCGCCCCCGTCACAATACTCTCTAACAACCCCCCCCCCCCTCCAGCCGGCCTACCGCTCGACGCCGGTCACGCCACAATGTTATCGGGACTGACTCAATCAGGCGCGAGTACCCCGAGACCGACCCAGGCATCGCACGTACAGCAGAAATTTATGGGGCACGAAAAAATCACTTTTGCGGACGAAAGTTTAGACCGTTGCAAAGTTTTAGTGGGGAAGTTTTGAAAGTTCTGTCGACTTCGGTTGACATTCGTCCTCTCGACTCCGAGTTGTCGCGACTCATACGTGTCACCGGGCTCTGAGGCTCAACCGAGAAACTGTCACCGAGATACAGACTACGCGAGGCTTCTGTAGTGGACGTGTTTTACTTTAAACTGACACATTGTTAGAACTGAAAGCGCTGCTTTCATTTCAAGCAGAGAGAACTGGATTTTGAACGTAGTAATCATTTTGAATAACTAGGAAAACGCTTAAGTCCCGCCGCGTTGTTGGATGAGCGTAATTGGTGCATTGAGCTGCATTGAGTTACGCGGATTTTCTGTTGTTCTGTGAAAAAATCATTACTTATTCGAAGATTTTTTTAAAAATTAAATTAAATTAAATTAAAAATTAACTTAATTTTTTTAATAAATCGTAATTTTTACCAAGATTTAAAAAAAGAAAAAAATCGTAAAATTGCAATTTTCTTAAGAAATAATTATTCGATTGCGCTCAAATTTTACAAGAATATATTAATTCATAAAATTAAGGTTCTGTGAAAAATTCATTACAATAGGATAAAGCATGTAGGTGTTATAAGTAGAGATACGTTTTTTTAGCACTTAAATTTAGAAAATTTAGCATTAATTTTGACAAATTTAGCATTTTGTAGCATCAATTGGTTTCTTTTCCACCAAAACCCTAAATGTAGGGTGTTTCTTAAACTTCTTCTGGTAAATGATGAATTGTAGGAACATTTCAATTCAATATAGTCACATAAAACGCTAGAATACATTACTAAACTAGTTCTCAATAGGCATTAAAAACATTATTTTTAGTAAAATTAGCATTTTAAATCGTCAAAATTAGCATTTTGTTGCATCAAAAACCTAAAACGCTAAAAAAACTTATCTCTAGTTATAAGTCAAAGAATTGTTTAAAAAAAGAAAAAACATGTAAAATTTCGATTTTCATGAGAAATAATTTTTCGATTACGCTCAAATTTCACACGAATATCTTAATTCATAAAATTAAGGTTCTGTTAAAAAATCATTACAATCGGATAAAGCATGTAAGTGTTATAAGTCGAAGAATTTTTTTAAAAATCGAAAAAAAATCGTAAAATTGCGTTTTTTATAAGAAAAATTTTCCCGATTGCGCTCAAAAACGTGGCAGTTCTAAGTTCAGAGATTTCGAAGGCCTCCATAAAATTTCATCGCAATCGGAGTATCGGTTTAGCCGGAATCGTGTTAACAAACACACAAAAATACAAAAAAAAAAAAAAAAGAAAAAAAAAAACATTCCGGATTTTTTTCTCCAGTGTAGTGAAATGGAATCTTCGCTTCGCTCGCTTCGCTCGCTTCGCTCGCTACGCTCGCTACGCTCATCCAATAATTCTATAGTAATTTCTCACCGAATTCCTAGTTACTAATATCATTACGAAAATAATCCTACAAAAATATGTGCACTTACAATATCGTCAAAGTAATTTAAAAAAAGTCTTGAAATCTTCAAAGGTTGTACTTTAATTTTGTTCCTATCAATCTTAATACAAAATCTAAAATTATAAGATCGTACGTAAAAAAATAGGGAGCGAAGCTATTGAATCAGCAGATTGTCAAAGAAGAACTCGCAAAAATTACCTTATTCAACGTTGAATTCTCTTAGCGGAGATGCCCGAAAATGTTCATTTAAAAAACGGATAGCTCCACCTCTCCTACTTTAAGGGACGCCAAAAACACTTCTTATCATCTTTGTTGAAATACAATGTCAACAAAATACTCTTATAGATCTGAGGCCGTGTTCTTCTTTATCTGAGACATGACACATACACAGATGGACGGACAGAAAAGCGATACATGAATAAAATAAATAAAAACATAAATAAATTCGTTCGTATTTAGAGTCTTCCCACTGAGTCACAACTGATTTTCAGTGTGGACTTTAAATTTAAAGCCGACCAAGACAACCCTGTAGGCGCCGACACCATCGACGAGGATTAATATAATAATGTGCATAGGGTATTGTTTCGGACCGGGATTCGAACCCTAGACCGTCTGCTTTGAGAGAGCCACACACCACTCTGTCTCTGTCACATCAAGTGTTCGTCGGGGCTTGGGAATGAAACGTAGTTTGCCTCGAGCCCTAGCGAGTGACATTTCTATTACATCGCGATTTAATTACTTCGAAATTCATCTGACACGCCATTTACCCGCTGAAGAGTTCTCATTGCCTTCCATGATTACGCTTCATTTGTTAAGGCGCCGTCAAAGAAAATAAGCTTCAGCGAACGTAGCAACTGTTAGCACCAACCGAGAACCTCGTACACTGACTTATTATCGAGGAAGCTTAACTCAAAGGGATTAAGAGGATTGCAGCGTTTATCACCTAATTCAATAAAACACAACATGTCTCGTGTTATGTGTTATTCTGGTTATTCTTCTTATTTTTTCATTCATTTCAAACTGTAAGGCAGGGTAGTAAACTACCCATTAATGAAATACTATTTGTGTTTCACCCGTACAAAACTGGTCTTTTTACTTGTGGTTACACAATTTGTTTTATTGAGATGTGATGGGATGTACGTACGAAAAGGATGTAATTTAGCCGTTTACTTACAAACATATTATTGAAAGTCAAACAACTATAATAACTGAAAAACATGAATGTATAATTCTACTGGGAAAGTATAAAATGTTGAGATTGTAATTAAATGTTTTCTAATCTATAGGCCTACATATTTCTATTTTTGAAATATTATTTTGTTATACATTCTAAAATAAAGTGAAACTTAAACAAAAAATCACGAAAGTTTATCTATTGGGACATTTTCTATATTATGCCAAATGCATATTATTCATTCAACATAATTTCTTAATCAAATAAACCCAAAATCGTACGAACACCATAACTTTGTCATTAGTTACAATTGAACTTCAGTATTAGACTGCACTTCAACGATATTATAGCTTGGGCTGTATAGAAAGTAAACTCAACAAGCCGGAACTTTTCAGCGACTGTTATGAAAAAAACTTGCTAAAACGAAAACCGTCATCCCTGAAAGTTGTTGTTATAGGGTGGAATGGAACCAGTTTCTTACGCTTTTCAGCGAGTAACGGTTTCACTGGTGGGGCTCAAACTTCCCGGGGAAGAACGTTTGATATCTGGCACCCTGCCATTCCCCGCCTAGCTCTCCATTCAGTATCGGGAGATTAGCGGCGACGCTGAGCCAACATCAGCTTGTAAAGCAGAGGTTCTGACAGGGAAACATGATTCACTCAATATATACGAAGTACAAACTAAAATAAAACATACTTCGCCACTGTTGGAATGTTGCCGATGTGCGAGTGTCACGTCTCACGATAAAATCAAACACAACCTACGATTGATGTGTTTTTTGTTGCCATTTGCCAACTAGAATAATACAGAAGCTTTTGGTGACCCTAGGGGTCAGGGGGCGGGGCTGGTGTCACCAAAGGTTGACTGAAAATACCCGGCACCTCCACCAAAAACGATATTTTTGCCATGGAAATAAATGTATTATTTTATTTTGGTTTTCGTCTTCGACGATTAACTAATAAAAATAAAAAAAGAGATAAATTTGTATTAAGAGTCTACCCACTCAGTTATATAACTGATTTTCATTGGAGGACAGTAAACCAAAGCGACCAAGCCAACCCTGTAGGCGCCGACGCAATCGACGAGTGAGCGATAACCAACCAAAGATCGATACTTTTTTTTAATAGAATAGCAATCAGTGGTATGGACAGTGCGAACACCCGCGGATCAACGCCAGAATCAACAAGGCCGATTCAGAAAAACTTAAAATTTATTTATAAGGCCTATGTGCCTCGTTGCTAGGACGGCTCCTGACGGATCGTTCTCCGTGCACATGTTTGAAATACGTTTATATATTATTCTTCATGCCGTATCGCGAAAGATCGTTAGTAAATACCACACATTTCCTAACTCAATCTGTGTTTTTAAATTGTGTTCCCAATACTACGAGATTGGGGGTATCCTCCACGTGTAGTATTGATGTTCTACCTCCCCCCCCACGTTCATATGTAGCCTACTGTTCACTGCCAGGGAGGATATATAATAACATGTAGCTCGAGGTTCCGATAACTTGTTTCAGAGGATAACATAACAACCCCCTTGACGTGGCTCTGCGGGCTTCAAACAGCTACTTGCTACAGGTATTGATGTTACGGAAAAGCTTTCTGGCCCGGAGATTTACATACATTGTTTTGCTCATGTCTCTAACAATCTGTTTCAAAAGAGAGCAAGAGGCGAAACAAAGGTTTGTGGGGGATATATTTCGCAAGTGCATTGCACCAGAAATATTAATAAAAAGTTGGGAGCGATACCAACATAACAAACCCATTAGGGTATAATGATCTACCTGTCTATAACCCATCAACCTTGACATTGCATCACTCTCATTATCTTTAGAACCCTTCTAGGTGTGTTTACGGTGAATTCGTTCTAAAGAGTTCTAGGTATGTGTGTTTCATACGAAACTCTTCCACTTACGCCCAACGCTTGACCTAGAAACTACGCCCCCTTAATCAGCGTAAAATCCTTTATAAGCCCGGGTTCAATATAGTGATTAGTTCTTAGTACTAAATTAGAATAAATTCCACAGAAATGCAACCACTTTTATTAATAACCTTTACCCTGTCTAGAATCGGTGCAGAACAGGTCTAGGCTTAAATCCACTGAATATCGTAGAAACTTGGGGACCTCCGGCGAGAGCGTGGAGCGGCGGACGCGTGGAGAATGAGGTCTAGGCTGTCTGTCGTATACATTTTTAAAGTTCTTGAACCTAAAACCGAAAACCGAAACAAAATAAAAATAATTTTGACTCGATGTCATGTGAACAATGGTCGATGTATGTAAACATGTTTTATAACCTAAGTAGACATGTATGACTATGAAACAAAGATTAATTAATATAAAGTTTGACAATAATCGAACAAACCGAATGTTGTGTCACGTTTTATATCCAACAAATCGGACCTCATAAATGATACAAATCGAGGCATTGATTGCAATTGACATTCACTCAGTTCTTCAGTGGAAATGAATTTTTTTATAATAGTCACGCTTAATCATTTTACACTCACATTTGGTCTGTTTACTATACACTTTGCTTACCTACGTAGTTAAAGATTGAGGTGAATCAAATATGACATGAAACGTAACACAGATGCTCCCTCGCACAGATGCTCATGTTCCCCTATAAAGCCCTCCTCCCCCCCACCCCCACCCCCTTAATACACGCAGAACGCAGCTATCTAAAAGCCAGAGCGTTGCAAATAAGATCTTCCTTTGAAAGCATTTGAAGCGATGTACACCCGGCGTCAGAAGTAAACCAAGGGCTGGGTATTGTAGATACAACGACACCCCTTGATTTACTTCTGACGCTAGGTGTACTTTCATCTTGGCCAGAGGGCGAGACAGAAATCGTATCATTTTCGCGCTTACCTCGTTATTCTGGTCCCAACTCCCAAACCAATCAGAGAATCAATAGGTTACCGAGTGGAGTGGAAACATGCGAGTAATCAACGTTTCAAGTACAAAAACAACTCTGTATTTTCTCTACAAGTGTTCGCTTCTATAAGTAAGCGGACGCTGCAAAACATTTGGGTCTTATACTTTAGGCATAACTTATCATGTATGAGCCAAAATAAAAAGTTTATTAAGCAGACTGAAACCATTCGGAGACTATTACTATGAAATTAGTTTACCGTGCACAATTTCATTCACATGTATCGTTTGGAATTCTATTATAAAACTCCTGATCCCAGACTTTTAGAATATCTCAATTTAAAAACGAGCAATAAGGATAATTCTAGGCTCATCTAGACATGATTTACCCACAACTCCTTGCAGGCTAGCTAATGTTATCCGCGTCTATATTTGTCTGAGAAGATACAGCAATCTTCCCTCTAAACTCATCACGTTACGTGTTCAATATCAAACATTCATATTCCCCACATATGTATCTTCTGCAGAAGGGCCTTCTAACTTTGTATGCCAATTTGAAACAAACTCCCCAAAGAAATTAAAAACCTCCAGTTTCTCCCAAACTTTAAATCAAAGCTCAAATTCCACGTAAAATCTGAAAGCTACTATCCCGCCAAGGATTTTTCTCCGCTAGAGTTGAGGGTAGACCCTCCTCCCTCTCTCTTTTGCTTGACTGCCAAGTGAGTGCAACTAAAGTTAACTTACCTACACATTATCGTATTTTGTCTGCTCAAAATAATTTAGTTTAGTTACTTGTTATTTCGGTACATTTGAGATTTGTATCTTTTGTGTGTTGTGACTAAAAATAATTTCGTATTCAGAGTCTACCCCCGCAGTCACATAACTGGTTTTTATTGTGGTACATTAATTTTAAGCGGAGCAAAACAACCCTTTCAGCACAGAACACATTGACGAGAGAATAGTGCCTAACTGGTGATTGGTGTTTGAACTTGGAAGAAGTGACCAAGGTTGGACATGATCCAAATGTGTGCGAAGCCAAACTCGACAAGGCTGGTTTGAAACAACTTATTACAGTTTGTTATGTGCCTCGTTGCTAGAACGGCTCCAAAGTCACCGTTTACAAAATATCCACCCATCAAGTATTGATTTTATTCAATGTTTTATTTTTATATTTCATTAGGCGGAAGAGTTTGATCTATCGATTAACCAGGCTGAATATAGAACATAATCACCATTAGCAGTTTAGCGAACTATACACCGAACCGAAGTAAGCACTCGCTAAAACACAAGGTTAAAAACACAGCATTGGAAATATAAATAATAGAGCGCTTAGTAACGTTTTTATAATTTGCTATCTAGAAAAACGTAATATTTATCTTAAAAACAACTCCACATAACCATAAACTATTAACAATACAACGTACTTACTCTCTGCGTGTCATCCTTGTATGCGAGGGTACTAAACATTTCGGAAATAATATGTTCTTCGGCCAGGATTACAGAAAGGTTGTGGTATTAAATACCATATTATTTATATTTTTCAATAATATATTTCCTCTCAATTTCATTTATCGGGATGAAACACACCCGTAGGTGTAAAATTGATTTTATGGAAATTCTTCAGAGATGGATTTTGTAATTTCTGGATTGATTTCCATAAAATATATTACCCACCGACAGTGTTGGCTCAAGCGTTAAGCGCGCGACTCTGATTCGGGAGGTCCCGGGTTCAAATCTCGTGGAGACTGGCAATCCCTACTGAAGGTTTTTTCCCGAGGTTTTCCTGAGTCGTTAATGCAAATGCAAGGGATTGAGTCCTTTTAAGCATCTTTCGGACATCCCTTCACAAGTGTCCTATCCGCAACATACCTAGTAAGATACCTGAAGAGGGGCACGAATTGCACCCTGGGTAGGCTTATTTCTCGATTTGGTTAGTCGGGAAACACTCCCGTAGGTGTAATTGTTATTATTTACTATGGCTTCCCACAAAAATTATTTAAAAAATATAACCCGTTAAGAGTTTAATTCTCTCATGACACAGTTGTTGATCTTGTGCTGCCGACAGCTACGACAAAGTGATCAAGGCGACTGGACGCTACTTCTCGGACTTCCTACAGAACGTGGACAACATCCACCTTCAGATGCGCTTCACCTACCCCAAGATGAAGAGTCCCTCCATGTTCATCACGCCACGTGGACGCCCAAGGTGTCGTCCTAGTCTACCGCAGCACGCGCCAGGGGTTCAAGGATTACTTCCAAGGGCAGCTCTACCAGATCGCGCTAGAGCTCTACGCGACGACTGTGGATATCAAGGTGATTATTATTTACACCTTGCTACGTTGAGATACAAAGTTGTTGAGTTAAAACATACTTCTTGATACGTGTTGTAATATTTGGTATCCAACCACCTCTTCCATGGTCCTCTCAAGTGCTACAGACTCTCCAGTATACCTGTTAATATTATTTTTATATGGTTATGTGCACAGTAAGTCTTGTAACCAGAGTGGGAAACTTCTTTATCGGCTCCGCTTGTAACCTAGATGGACATTTTACTGCCTTTTAGAGGCTACTCCTAGCTCCTTGATCGAGCTAGGAGTAGTATCTAGATGGCAGTGGGACATATATAAAAAAATATATATTTCTTCCTCCAAGGTGCTCGACGAAGACCACCCGGTGTCGGGTGCGAGCATGAATGTGATCATCAAATACCGCATCAACTTCGACAACGGCGACTACGTGGCCGACAGAGCGGTGAAGAAGAACTACATGGAGCGGCTCCCCCTGCCGTCCATCCCTTGCTCTTTCCTGCTAAGCTTGTTTGAGTTCGCCGTGGTCCTGGGGGAGGACATGCGCATCCAGGCGGTTGGCGAGAAGCTACTCATGGTGTGCGGGGAGGCCATCATAGGCAAGCACGTGACGGAGCAGTTCAAACTAAGACGGCCGAAAGGGGATGCACTTTTCCTGGAAGAATGTAAGTAAAGGACTGATTTATTGATATTCAGCGTGTTTCTTCTAATTGCAGCCACAAATAATTACATCGGAATAAAACTTTGTACCATTGCTAATAAGGGACTTATGTAGGTTCCTATAATTCAAATTTTGGACGTTTATCATAAACAGTCGGAAGTTGCAGACATACTTGATTTTTTATCAGAGACAATGTATTTTGTGGTTTTATTTATTTTCTTTTGTCAATTTATCCAAAAAGTGATGATATGATAGATGCCTTTATATTTAAATTGACCTAATCATTTTAAATTGCATACATATTTGATTGAAATCGACTGATAAATTCGAAACTTGGTAAAACTAGCATATCTGCTTCCTCAACGCCAGTCTACACAATCTGTTTCACTTCATTTGGCGCCCAACGAGGGGCTCGATTACTTGTTCACATCAAAGATTTAAAAATAATAAAATATACACATTTCTTAATTAAGCGAGCGAAGCGAGCGTTTCCATTTGACTCTGCCGGAAAAATTAGTCACTGTTTTTATTTTTTTTTATTTGTTTGTTTGTTGTTTTTGTTTGTGTTTCTTGTTTGTATTCTCGCCATAACGTTCGAACGGAGGCTCGGATCGAGTTGAAATTTTGACCATCCGCAAGCTTCGTTCTCGATTGAATGCCATTAGTTTTGTGGCAAAATCGTTCAAAAAGTTAAAAAGTTACATTAAAGTTAACCGAAAGTTTTTTTTTTAAACTAAACGGCGACAAAATCTGAGATAGCCAAATCATTTAGAATGTCCGTCCGGTCACGAATATGTTAATTTTATTTTGATCCAATAAGTAGTGTAGATGGAAATTACATTATAACAAAAGTAACGTTGCCATGACAACGAAAAGACGCGCGAAGTTTCTAATGCACTGCCACCTAGAAGTAATCAAAATACTTTCGAGGAAGCAGTCTATTATTTGTCAACAAAGAGTTTAATTAAATAGTTTTCCCAAGGAGTCAAGGTCCTCTAGATGGCGGTGGATGCAATGTGGGTCTAGCTATAGCACGTGCTCGCTTATCAACGCGTCCAACAGAGCGTTTCCTAGTCCTATATATCACTTCACCTTAGAAAAGTAGAGAGATAGTAACCGCAGTGGTGGTGGTTGTCGTATTAAAACGATCGAACCATAGTTATGTAAGAATGTGGGTGGACCTCTCACTCATGCTAGTGCTGAATCAAATAATTTGACTGATCGGCGCACGTCAATTACAAGTACATATTTTTTGTAAGTACACGTTTGCATGCTTTATTTTTTCGTTTCTGAATTTTTTCTCTTAAAGAAGCTCTCTTCCATATTGTATGTATATCAATTTATAAAAGATTTT